>JAWPHD010002068.1:0-277129 GCA_037043455.1 Cyrtodaria siliqua | reverse complement strand
GCCAGGCTCATCCTCCATGTACATCGAGATACAATATGGAGAACGGGACTAGAACCTTCTCACCTTGCTGCAAATTCTATTGTAGACACTCCATTTACGCTGGAGCCACGTTATAGTTTTTCTGCCACTGCTCTAGTGATATGAGCGAGATGGCACCTGCAACAATGCAGGGGTCATGATAAAGACCTTTAATGAACATGAACAATTTTTTTTAAAATGAACATGAATTTGTGTGTGTGAGGGGGGGGGGGGGGGGAGGGGGGGGGTTCTACATCTCTGCCTTCCCCTCCAACGGGATCTGCAGTGGTCCTATTCTTTGTCCCGTAACCAAACGGGGCCCCCGTAACCACACGGGGCTAATTATGATATGTAACATACCTTAATAGTATATGCTTTAAGAAACGGAAAGTTCGAAGGCGGTAGACGTACTGTTGTAATCTTAGCTTAATTTATCCCATAAAATGGCCTCTGGGGGTGTAATAAGCGTTGCTGAACTATTGCTGTATTATAGGTTATTTTCTTGGAGTGTAATAAAGCGTTGCTGAACTATTGCTATATTATAGTTTATTGTCTGGGAGTGTAATAAAGCGTTGCTGAACTATTGCTATATTATAGGTTATTGTCTGGGAGTGTAATAAAGCGTTGCTGAACTATTGCTATATTATAGGTTATTGTCCGGGAGTGTAATAAAGCGTTGCTGAACTATTGCTATATTATAGGTTATTGTCTGGGAGTGTAATAAAGCGTTGCTGAACTATTGCTATATTATAGGTTATTGTCCGGGAGTGTAATAAAGCGTTGCTGAACTATTGCTATATTATAGGTTATTGTCTGGGAGTGTAATAAAGCGTTGCTGAACTATTGCTATATTATAGGTTATTGTCTGGGAGTGTAATAAAGCGTTGCTGAACTATTGCTATATTATAGGTTATTGTCTGGGAGTGTAATAAAGCGTTGCTGAACTATTGCTATATTATAGGTTATTGTCTGGGAGTGTAATAAAGCGTTGCTGAACTATTGCTATATTATAGGTTATTGTCCGGGAGTGTAATAAAGCGTTGCTGAACTATTGCTATATTATAGGTTATTGTCTGGGAGTGTAATAAAGCGTTACTGAACTATTGCTGTATTATAGGTTATTGTCCGGGAGTGTAATAAAGCGTTGCTGAACTATTGCTATATTATAGGTTATTGTCTGGGAGTGTAATAAAGCGTTGCTGAACTATTGCTTTATTATAGGTTATTGAACTGATACGAAAAAAAGTTGCTCGGAACAAGTTGTTTTGGCAACGGACGCTGAGCTTGCGAGTTTTGCTCATGCGTCAACGAGCTTCACGTTATATTTCACAATACAAACTAGACAACCATATTATATATTTTCATACTGTTTCGAGCGAAATTCCTTTTTTCGTATTACGATTTTTTCATTGTTATCGTGTTGTTTCTATAGCTTTGATTTGAAATCATATCTGTCGTTTATTTCCATTCTTTCTGAATGATTACTTGACGCGAAATGATCAACCTAGCCATCGGGAGTAAATAGCTTTCACAGAAACTTTGAAATAAAAGTCATTGGACAAAAACGATATAACACTTGACAACGTCCCCTCTTACCATACTATTGTATCCATCTTGTTTATTAAAGTCAATAGTACATAGTCACTCATGTAATATCCTCTTAATGTTGTATCAGATTTCTACATTGAAAATGAACATGTTTAAACAATTGAATCTACTTTTATGACGAAGGCATATTTAGATATGTAACATTATCTATTATCTTATATCAAAATATAACATGTCACAGTGTCTTATCTACGTATATAAAGTACATGGGCCAGAATCTAAATCCTAAAATATTAGGTTTCAGATATACTAGTGGTATTTTATCAAAAGTCATTTATTCATACGCTTATTTCCATATCAGAAACAAAATCAAAATGCTCAGTTTTAACATGACAATGCAATAAAAATGTCACAAATAGATCAACAATGTGATATAAACAAAAACAAAAATGGCACTTTAAATTAGTAAAAACTACTTTTTTGCCCGCCAATAAACGAAAAGTATTTACTTTCTGCCATGTAGGCATACATATTTTGATTCAGCAATTTGAGTGTACATGCATATAGTAGACTGATTTTGTAAAATCGACTTAACCTCTGAGAAGTATTTTGTAGTACACGCAACGAGAAATAACGACATTATGATCGTGGCATTCTCTCCATTTTCACAATACCAGTCATTAGTATGACAGTAATGCGTGTCGGTAAAACAACAATGACGTCATAAATGAGTGGATGTTCCTATTTAAAGAAGAAAGTGCGTAATAAACGACGATGGCTTATTTTAAAAAAACTAACTCCACAAAAAAAAAAACACACTACAAAACCGTTTATCAAAACTCTGTTTAGCTGTTTAGGTCATATATTCATGTTATGTGCCGATTAAAAGCATATATAAATTTACGGGTTATTAATTACCCGTGATTGAATATGTGTACAATGAATCATGAAAAGGTACTGTTAATTCGATGCTCCAGTTTTGGGGTTGGCCTGGTTGGCTAAAGCTGCATGTTTATATTGTGTCTATAGAGCTTGGAATCTCAAAATATATAAGTTATATATACAACTCGTCGTCAATGGTTTAGAAATGGTGTACATATGTTGTAAAATGTGGCTGTTGTTGGCGGGATAGCTACTTTAAACGTTATTCATCAAAGCACTGATCAGAAATATCTAATATCAAGATGGGTGAATTCTAGTATACCTTATTGGTTGGCACAACAAAGTGCATATGTCTAAGGTATCGAAGTCAATGTGTTTGTCTAATACAATCATGATTACCAGCGAAAGATATAAAGCACAGAAAACAGAATTAAAGAGTCTGAGACGATTGTAAGCATTATGGGTGTTAATTCAACTACGAATACAAACATCATAATGTGTTTTCAGAGTCATAGGCAACGTGGACATGCAATAAACTACATGTATGACCCATTATCCGTACGATTAAATTATTGTTTATAAAATAGTTCGGTCTGGAAAACTAGACGCCCTCGGCTAGTTTTGTTGTATGAATCATTAATATTATATCATATGGCGCTTTAAGGCTCTTACACGTTCTTCTTTTGTGATAGAAGTACACTTTATTTGACTTATATTTACAACTGTTGGTAACTGTTGGCAATATAATCCCCTTATATATATGATTTAGCGTAAAAACGCAGTCGAGTCGTCAAGCTTTCCAGAACGAACATTTTCATTACCAATCATTAAACGGAAGGTAACACGCGGCTTAATGTGATGCATCTGCACCTTTTATATGAAACTGAGGCACATTATGAAGGTTTTCATTTGTATTTGATTGGTTTAAACATATTTTATTTCAAATATTTGATTGGTTTAAACATATTTTATTTCAAGTATTTGATTGGTTTATATTTTATTTTCAAGTATTTGATTGGTTTAAACATATTTTATTTCAAATATAACATACTGCCCAAATGTGAAATACAATTATTATACATGGATTGGAACGAACGCAAAATGTTTATAAAGATCCTTTACATGGGAATAATTATTTACATGCATAACAATTTACATAGCAGAGAGTATTTGATTGACATCAATCGCTCTTTCTGATCTCAATCGCCTCCAATCTCTTTAACATCTGCGTGTACTCGTTTTATTCAGAACATTTTTTTCAGTTAAAACACCTGTTAACATATATCGATTAAATACTAATTATGACAGGATGCAATCTGGAAGATATATCTGACACCATTATATAGTTTTCTGCCTATTCAACTGAAATGATAAGAATGAGGAATATCAGTGATTTGTCTCCCCTGATAACTCTCTTCAAATAACCAATCTCTGACTAAAGTTGTCGTTCCTTGCATACACATACACCTCTGTCATCGGCTCATCAAATACCAAGAATCTTGGCAAACGATCAAACACGATGGAAATGCACAATTTGTTGAATGCACTAATATTTTTCTAAATTAACTTTAAATGAATGTTTAAATTACAAAAGAAAACATTTTTTCGGCTTGAATGTTTTAAATAGACAGTTAATCATGCTCATAATTATATTGCGGCAGAAAAAAAGTTTGTACTTCGACAGATCACTCCGCTGTCAAAACATTCAAAATACGCACCACAAAATCGTTCCCATAGGGTTACTGTACAGTATTTTGCTTACCAGCACTTTCCAGTATCACATAGCTCTTAACAACCTAACTTAAATTAAATTACTAACTTAAAATATATATCAACATGTAGAAAATAAGTCGTATTTCTTTCGACAGTTTACGTGTCAATCAGCATCCGATAGTTGGTGGTGACGCGGTGTTGAAGTTCTGTTCGTCATTTTAATATTTTAGCTATGGTCATGTGACAAATTATCATGTGATCGCATTTTTAGACGTCGACAGAGATGTGGTAGAGATTGCCAAACAATCGGTCCAACCATTTCGTTCATCTCAGTTTTTATTGTTCTTTCTCTATATGAGGATGCATGTTATACCTAATTATGCAGACTCAATTTTTTATTAGCATTTGTTTAAAATACGTAAGCATGAGTGAAGAAATAGACTCTTCTCTGAATTTTTATGAAAATCAAACTTTTTAACATTATCATGGCTATTCAAGAACTAATTGAAAAAGAGCACTATCGTGATGTAATGCAATAATAGTCGCAAATGTGATCGAATTTCAGAACCAATTTGTGAGTGATGATAATGTTCGGAGGAAAATAGTGTGCAGGTTTCTTAAGCAGTACGGGAGCAGACAAGTCATTTCACGTGCCTGAACCGCATTACTCAAACATAAATAATTGGTGTTGGAGGCAACGTAGTTCCCATTTTGCAAGCTCGTGCAGATGCGCGGATTTTATAGTACTCTTTTTAGAAACACTAGTTTAAAGCTTATACTAGATGGCAAAGAAAACAAATCATATCAGAAGTCAGTTATTATGTCGGAGATTCATCAAACAATCGTGTTGACAGGTTTTATTGAGATATCATAGTCGGAAATCGCGGTACAAATGCGAAGATCGAAAAAAACTAGTTTTTGTTTTCTTCGAAATTGCCAATGTTTCAAAACGGGTACAAAAATTGTGTATTCTTAAATATTGTTGAAATTGCCAGGAGTTGAAGATCATTACCTGATCTACCTTTTTTGAAAATTTCTTATTTTTTCGTGAATATACATTTTGCGTGCCCGTTTTGAAAGTTGGTACCTGCATTTCACTCTTTCAGAGGCTATTCAAAATGGCGGCGACACAGAAAAACACCCAGCCAAGGGCCAGTCAGTCGCACGCCATAAACCCTCACTTCTCCCTGGACAAGTTCGCACTGTCACTAAAACTAAATTGTGAATTGAACTGAACTGCTGTATTTCCATTGCCACAGTCCAAACGATGTGCTAAAAATAGCTGACACACACGGTGTACACGTATTCAAAGGTCAAATTATGCAGATGCATGCATACTGAGTTACACACATAGACATTTGTACAGGAGTGGAATTAAGTTGTTAGACCTTTATCGAAACAGTGATCGTATATAATTCCAAGTTTTAAATGACTGACTTGAGTGAGTGCGTAATTTACAATAGATCTATCATCTATGTCGGAGAATTAGTGAAACACACCAAGCTGGCAAGCAAATGAAATGGGTCATGGCATGGATTGTCTGATTGTCTGTAGCCTGTGTAGGGATTTGTATTTCAGTAAATACACTTTTAATTACTGTACTGTAGTGTAGGACAAGTGTTTAACATCGAAACATATGAAATGGTGGTGGTTCATATATATTAACTTAATTCTGATCATTTTTAGAACACATGAGTGATGAAGATTGATGAAAATGTAAGCCTTGAAAATACTACTTATTCATGAATGCCAGTCTTACATTTTGGACAGTATCCAGAAAGTCCAGTTGTGTTTTAAGAAAACTATTATGGAAAGCTGGCATTGATAGCATTAAGAAAGTTGAACATAGTTATTAATATTAAAATTAAATGTCAGTGTGCATTGTGTTACCACAGCCTGTTTTCACAGTCATTTCCCAGTCTCACAGTAATCTGTATAACTACACCAAGAGCCTTGTGTAAGCCAGTGTGTAGGTAAGCACAGTTTCAAAAAATCTATGAATTTATCAATGTATATATGTGGAATTGTGGACCTGCACTTAGTCTCAGACTTCTTATACTAAAAATAAAAAATGAATAAATGGTGTTTTACAGCACATCGACTCATAAATAGGTCATATTGTCCATAGTACGGATGTAAAATGAATCGAACAAGACAAAAACATCCTTGTATTACATCTACAATATTAAACTTAACCAGGACCCTGACTTAACATAATGTGCTGGCATTGACCCAGCGATAGCATGGCGGACGATAACAATCTTGAGCTTTCGGGTTCAAGTCACACATGCACCACTGAGTTTCGTCTGTGTTTTCGGGCAATACACCACCTTCCCTCAGCCTCGTTTGTTGTCCAGATTGGGATTGAAACTGGGGGTTCTCTATCCTTCGAGCACCATGAAGAACCATAGAAATATATTCATTAGTAAGAATAAGGCAGGTTCTCAAATTCCTATCATATGTGTCCTCCTTCCCCTCTCTCTGGGGTGGCTCTAAATAAGGTATACCGGTTAAGTGTTGATCAGCCGAAAACAATTTTATTTTAATTCATCTTACATGTAACGTTTTTTTCTAAAATCACTATTCATCTACATATTTCAATTCTACAACTTGTTAACTATTTAAGTTGAAACAAAATCTGGTTACGGTAAACAAAAGATGTATCATTTTTTAATTTTCCTATGTGCCCTTCCCCTCTCTCAAGGGCGGCTCTAAATGACATATGTGTTGTTGATCCAACTTAAGCCAGAGTTATTTTGGTGTTTTTTTCCGGTTCCGGTTTTTTAACACAAAAAACTGGTAAGTAAAGTAACCGGTGATACCCATATTTTGGTCCTGCATTTGAAACCACCAGTGATCATGTTTAAAAATTAAAGTAAAATTAGAAGTTTTATAGGTTTTTTTCTGGTCATTGTTTCCACCATGTTCTGTTCAATTTATATTTTTATAAAAAAAGTTCTATAGTCACTTTTTATTCATCTATTTCAACTCACCAACTTGTTACCTATTTAAGTTGAAAGAAAAATATGTATGGTTAAACAGAATCTGTATCATTTTTATTTTCAGAGTCCCTGATGTCCTGAGATGCTGGGAAACTGTACTGAAGTCACAAAATATGGGAGGATTTTATTGAAACGAGTGTCTAGTCACATTTATATTATAATAAGTTTTTACAACATAATCAGCCGAATCAGAAATACTTAAACGAACAAGAATAGAATAATGCGACGGTGTACAATATTATTACTATTTTTTTTTTAATCATGAATAGCTCATACGGACAGTTCTAGCATCAACTTCAAGAAAAATATGTCTAGTAACATTTGTGACTTGAGGGAAGGTTATTTAGACCCACTAATTTCGAAATTCCCAGGATCACCAGTTCAGCAAAATATCATATCAACATACATGTCTGACTGTTGACAGAGGTGGATCGATGGCGACTTTAACTGGACAGTTCATTGGAGTGGCTCAAAATAAGGGCTAATAATAAAATATAAATGTGTTTCTGTTAATCTGACCGACCATGCCCAATTTCTTTATTGGATTAAAATGATGTTTTCTGAATTTTATTGGATTATAAAGTTTGTGGAATAACAGATGGCAGGAGGTGTATATTACTGGTTCTACCCAGATAAGTGGGTGGTCTGTCTCCGCAAAAAAACAAACAAACAGATACATGTATATATATAACCCCACATATGTTGAAAATGACTTGCACCATATAAACAATACAGGCGGAGAGGTGCGCATATTAAAGGGACATGCAGCATTCTTTCTTTTTTAAACGCCAAAATGTTATAATTTAAATATATGCAAGCGTGTGTGAAATCAATTCTTGATTAATCAATCGAGGTGCAAATTTTAATGCTTGATAAATACTTGATAAATGCTGTGTGTCCCTTTAATAAATAAAAACAATTATTGTATGATGCAGTTTAATTTTTTATGTAATAGCAGTTAAAATGTTTTAAATCAAATAAATAATTCATTTTGATATCTGACTTGTTACATATTTTTTACTTAGTCATGAAAGATAATATTTAAGGCCTTAATATGTACCTTAAATGTTTATTGTTTACTATCGAATAGTGAGTCGGCATATGGTGTTAGTTATCTGTGCGTCTATATCCTTCCCAGTTTTTAACCAATCTTTTCGAAACTTTACATGATCTTTATCTATAGCATATCGATTTTGCATCAAAATAAAATTTATTTATGAATATATATTCTTGCATTGTACAATTTTCCACGGATTGTTTTCAGTGCGGTCATTCAAGTCCCATGGACATATTGAGTAATGGAGATGTTCGGTTGCCTTTTTTATATTTGTATACATTCTCATTTTCACCTCTCACCGCTGCGGGTTCAATTCCCACTGGGAGCTCAACTTGTAGGTGAGAAAGTGTCGATTCTTACAGATAGCAGAAAGTACACAGTACTGGTTCTACCCAGGAATTAGTGCCTAAAATGTGCTATAATGACATAAAACACAATTCAACTTTAAAAATATAAAGTAAAAAAAATGGCCTTCTTTACTTTCCTTCGATGCTATCAGTATAAGTATTACGACAGTGTTTCTGTCTGATAAAAAAATCATCTTAGGTTTCAACCGACAAATGGTCTATATTTAAACTAATACAGGTAAGATGGGGCCCTCAAACCCTTTTATGTGTGGGCGATATATTCCACGGTTGATTCATGATACTAGCATGGGACAGCTACAGTACATATGACAGTGCTGAGTGCAGTTGCGGATGAATTCATTTGAATATTTAACGGCTCATCAACACAGTACAGGTTATTTAGAGCCGCCCCAGAGAGAGGGGAAGGATACATAGGAATCCGGGAAACGTGCCCTGCTCTTATTATCGAATAGATTCCTATGGTTCTTTAACATGCTCGGATGATAGACCTATACGCGGGACCACCCGGTTTACGTCCCCATCCGACGGACGAGGCTAAGGAAAAGTGTCTTGCCCAAGAACACACCGACAAAACTCAGTGGCACCACCTCCGGTTACAAATCCGCTGCGCTACTGACTGCGCCAAGTTGCGGATGACAATTAGAAACTGGATAGTCTAGTCAAAAACACAGCAACAAGTATATTATCTGAATATGTTTAAGAAAGTATGCTTGCAAGAGCTTTCTAAAACAGACTTTCATGATTTTAGTTGGGGTGGGATGGGGATGGGGCGCATCCTTTTAAATCTCAGCTCAGATGCCCTCCCCCTCCTTCTCTCCACCCCAACTCCCATCTTGAACAGTAGCGATTGTTACGTACACTTTCCACATATGAGAGGGTGCCCAATACTACCCGCTTCATCGAATACGCGCCTGCAGTTCTTGCGTACAAAAAACACACGGTTGTTGTCATTTTAATCGTATTCTAAAAATGGCATCTTTTAGAGTTATCGCCCCTCGCTTCGACATTTTAAAAGGCGGGTCTGCATTTATCACGCAGTAAAGCTTCTAAAACAAAAGTCAGTACAGCCGAAAATCACGAAACTTAAAGCGGAAATGAAATTTCATGATCAAAAATTGTCACAATTTTCCAAATTATGTGTTTTAAAAAATTCAAAATGGCGGACATTTTTTTTTTTTGACGTTGCCGAAAGATGACGTACTACTTTTCGTTGTCAAGCGTGGTTGCGATATTTGAAAGATGTAGGAAAATATCAAGGCTGCTCCCCTACTGAAGTCTCCCGTTAACACAACATAAACAACATTATTGCATACGCATTAACAATCTCCATTTACTTTCAATGTAACAGTAAACTTCAATATTCGCCCATATTGACGTGTAGTAAAGTCATGTTGGGAGTGTAATGTATACTCGTTCGTGATTGGTGCAATTTTATGTTCATGTCAAAGAAGGTATGTCACGTGACGTTTCCCACGATGTAACTAACAACAATATGTTTATTTCAAGTAAATTATTTTGGTGAAAATTAAATGTTAAACCCTATTGTTTGGTTCTAAGTCTTCGTTTTTATTTTAAAAATGTGTATACAATAAAAAGGTTATTAGATTTGAATTGGAATATATGCACTCGTTCTTTTGCGCATAAATATTGCACTCCTAAAGTCGCGCAATATTAATACGCAAAAGAACTCGTGCATATATCCCAATACAAATCTAATAACCTATAATATTGCATGTATACTATTTATTAAAAGGAATTGGGGGTTATATAATCATAGGTAGTAAAGAACTTTCTCAGCTCATGTATTTCAGGTTATTTTAAAAATGTCCAGACTTGAAGATATATCATATAGGCATACATTTATGCTTCGGTAAAATTATTTGGTGAATTTTTCAATGCAAAATATATCACTAAGTGCAACATTTCTCAGAAAAAAAAGATTCGTTACTACCCAAATGAAGTGTATTTTTGAAACAAACGAACAAACAATCATACTTTCACAATAAACGGAGAAATAAATATAAATTATGCCGTTATAACTGTTTCGCACGTTTACGAATAAGATGAAATTATGTAAACAAACTATTAAAATATGCATAGTTATGGGACAATAATTTCATAAATGTTGCCGCAGTATCTTGCAACATAAAGGGTAACTCTAAATCAGAAACTAAGTAGACATGTCCTTTCATTTTAAATGTAACTTGATTCTGTACTATCTTTTAAATATTGAGTTCTGCTCAACCCGGGACTAGAGAGCGTGAACGGTAACAAGCATTTTTTCACTACCGTTCATGAACAGTCTCAATCAAACTGAGCAATATTATTTTGTATTTTTCTTGTTCGGCGATTTTCAATTTTCTTGTTTATTTACGTCTTGTCATACATCGTTCTGAGTATATGTGTGTATGTACGCAACTGTTCCATTTGGTGAGTATCCATATGTTTCGATTTTGAGCAAAAGCGAAATATAATTGTATCCATGACAAAGTCGTTCTTAATTTAAAGGATAACACCACACTTATATGCATACTTAAATGTATTCTTCACACGTCTGTACACATATTTTCAATGGCACAAGAGTATACCACTGATATACAAAACATCTATTACACTATTTCGAATAATATATAAACATATTTCAAACCAATACTTTGAAGAACATTCTACAGAAATGTAGAAGCAAAATCATGTCAGTACTGACGGGAGACGTACCTGTTATATATGTAGGCTGCTTTTAAATCGACTATTTTCATCGACCTGAAATTAAAATAAAGCTTTGCATCAGTTATCGTTCAATCTCTTTCAGTGGACAGGCAGACGGATTGTGATTTATTAAAGTATATTTTAGAATAATTCATTACGTGATCTCGCCTTAATTCCATTAAGCGATGGGCAAGCTTATATTAGCAGGATTTTATAACGGATATTTCGACAATAAAACACGTTTAAAAAAAAAAATACTGGAAAATGCGATAACCTGTTTAAAAATACCTATTGAATGTTTTAATTTTACAATATGTAAAATTTTAAGCTGAAATTAAGGTTTTATTTCATACCCAAGCCAACCCCGTTTTCGCCTCTTGGAAAAGAGGTTGGATGGGGTATGAAAGTTATAACTCGGACCACGTAATGAGGTCCGAATAATAATACCGGCTATTTAGTTCTTTATTTAAAGTGTTACATATTTAGAGAGTGACCCACCGTGTATATGAAAAAAATCAAACATGAAATGTGCTGATAAAACACATAAAATGAATCAAAGTCCGCTGAAATATATAAACATCTTACGATTAGTAAGACATAATATAAAAAAACATACAAGTTATATTTATTGCAAATGAAACATGGTTAATCCTAAATTACCTCCCTTTTAATTGAAAATCGTTTGAAATTCAAGTAATTGCAATTCATCCTTAACATTAAACATTTCAATAATTTATTTTGAAAACGCATCTGATGTGGTAATTCTAATAAAGTATGATGTCAAACTAATTTTAGTAGGCATATTTTAGAGTTTGGAACATCGAAGACTGCACTAATTCAACGTACTTAACTAAATCCTAAGTACCCAGTTGTAGAATTGTATTATATTTAAACTAAAACAATTAGTTATAATAGATATACAAGTGAGTAACTAGGAATTGTGTTAAAGGGTATTTTCTCTGTTATAGCAAACACAATCGGGACACACTCTGACAAGCATTGCGTTATAATGTCTCTGTAATAGAAAACACAATTGAAAAACAGTCTGACAAGCAATGTGTCAATCAGTAGGTTTGCACTCATCAATGCAATGCCTATACCACCTTTCCCAAAACTGCTTATTATGAACACGTGATTGTGACGTCACAGTTAGTTTATATATAGGTATCCGGTCTTCCATAGCCGTCTCGTCATGTCATTAGTACGAGTTATTACTTATTTGTGTATACGTTGCGGTAAATCCTCTTTGCACATGTTCGAACTATGTAAATATGAAATTACAACACCATACAGAGAAACTGATCCGGAGTGCCCACATTGCCATTTCTTTCACACTGAATTTTTCCTACTGCGAAACCCGCTCCACGTAGATCGTGTTTATGCAAACTAAGTTAAGAGTGTCCGTCTTGAATGCGAGTGATCGTTGATTCGACCCTCGGCAGTGTCATGGTACTAGTAGCTCTCTTGCTTGGAATTCAGAATATAGTAGTGTTAGGGCGGGTTAGTAACTGGTGTCAGTGTAATAGATTGTGTGTTGGGTATCGTGCATGACATTTATCCAGTGTGGCAGCATTATAAATGTGAGCATCCATGCAAGTATACTTCTTCGAGATATGACTGAATGATTGCTCGAACACAGCTGTGAGAAGCATAGCTCTTATGATTGTGTATTTTGTACCTACCACAGAGCTATGACGCGGCATATAGAGAACATAGGTATAGTACGCGGCACGACATGGCGCGGCATATAGGGAACATAGGTACAGTATGCGACACGACATGGCGCGGCATATAGGGAACATAGTTAGAATATGCGGCACGACATGGCGCGGCATATAGGGAACATAGGTAGAGTATGCGGCACGACATGGTGCGGCATATAGGGAACATAGCTGGAGTATGAGGCACGACATGACGCGGCAGGCATGACATGTAGGGAACATAAGTAGAGTATGCGGCACGTCATGACGCGGCATATAGGGAACATATCTAGAGTATGCGGCTAAAC
Organism: Cyrtodaria siliqua; assembly: GCA_037043455.1. Taxonomy (NCBI): domain Eukaryota; kingdom Metazoa; phylum Mollusca; class Bivalvia; order Adapedonta; family Hiatellidae; genus Cyrtodaria; species Cyrtodaria siliqua. Next base: position 263,827 of record JAWPHD010002068.1, on the reverse strand, counting down.
ATGACCGGCAGGAATGACATGTAGGGAACATAGGTAAAGTATGCGGCACGTCATGACGCGGCATATAGAGAACATATGTAAAGTATGCGGCACGACATGACGCGGCATATAGGGAACATATGTAGAGTATGCGGCACGACATGACGCGGCATATAGGGAACATATGTAGAGTATGCGGCACGACATGACGCGGCATATAGGGAACATAGGTAGAGTATGCAGCACGACATGACGCGGCATACAGGGAACACTATGTAGAGTATGCGGCACGACATGATGCAACATATAGGGAACATAGGTAGAGTATGCGGCACGACATGACGCGGCATATAGGGATACCTATGTAGAGTATGCGGCACGACATGACGCGGCATACAGGGAATATAGGTAAAGCATGCGACACGACATGACGCGGTATATATAGGGAACACAAGTAGAGTATGCCATACGACATGGCGCGGCATATAAGGAACATAGGTTCGGCACGATTCCATCCTCACTTTATGTCTAGGTTTCTTAATACAATAAGCAATGTTTGCATAAACAACCGCCGTATTTCATTTGAAATAACATTGAATACCATACGTCTATGCATACCTATATTCCCTATAGGCCGCGTCATATATCTCTATCGTAGGTACATACTATACAACCATTAGAGCTATGATTCTCACCGCTGAAGTCAACGTTACCCTTATCCACTAAACATAACGGTCAACATAAGCAATCAGTATTGAACAATTTATGTGTAATACATTCAGAAGACATTTAATCGACCCATGCGGATACTATTCTGAGTCAGACACAATTTGATTACCGTCGCATAATAAAATATCTCAAAACATCTCACTTGGCAAGGAGCTCCGTCTACAGCCAAATGTATATTTATGAGATTTATCTTTTGAAACTATAACAATAAACTATAAATAAAGTCAAAGTATGAGTGTACTACATTAACAATGAGTCATTAATCATTGTAATAAAAACTTATGTATCCATATTGTAACGGCAATTGTTTCACTCAGTTTTCACCAAATGGATAGTATTTCATAACAGAAACGTCAAAAACAAGAACGATTCATTTATTGGCACACCATACTTATAAAAAGAATATGAAAGGAGAAATTTGGAAATCTCCGAACACGTTAAATATCAAAATATAGTGCAGTCTCGGTTTGAGACGGTTCCAGAACGGTAGTGGAATGTCTAGCTATGGTTCACGCACTTTAAGCCAGGGTTGAGCAGAACTCAAGATTTAAAATGTCAATAGTACGAAATGTGGAGCCATCCCGAAGATGGTATACATATGACGGGGAACAATGTTGTATTTTCAAGAAATCGTTTTAGAGTGTGAGGGTTTTAGTAATGAATGTATGCAACATGTTTTAGATGTCCAAACTCTGACCTTGCATATAACATTTAATCACTTCTGTTGATTTGTGTTATGTATTATAAAATATACTCGAACACTAAATAGTTAGTTTACCATTCACAAAACGCAGACACCGAAAACATGGATTTACAGCAAGAAATACATAACAATTGTATATGTCGTCCAACTGGACAGTGTTAATGAAGAAATTCCCGCAAGGCTATTCTCTAACACACTGGGCAACGTCCATAATAATGTGTGTTTTATATAGACTAATATCTATTAAATTATCCATATACTATAACGGCGCTCTTTTATAAGCAACACTATAGATAAATGGCCGCTTTTGTAACATTGGTATGACTCCTTTTATAAAAGGTATTGCTCTTACGGTTAGTTATTCGGTTTAGTGGCGTTTTATGTCCTTTTCAGTACATTGTTGGCTATATACGACGATCGATGTTTTCGTGGTGAAAGCAGACCACCAGCTTTTTCCTGGGTAGAAACAGAAATTTATACTTCCCCCGTCCGTAAGAATCGACACTTTTTCACTTACAAGTCGAGATCCCAGTGGGTTGCGAACTCGCAGCGGTGATGGACGAGTAGGTTTCACACGCAGCGTCTTTATGCTCTTACGGGCTTGGGCATGTCGTGCTCTAGAACATGTTTATGTCTTATCGGTGATCTTACAATTGTAGAACATGTTTATGTCTTATTGGTGATCTTACAATAGTAGAACATGTCTTATCGGGGATCTTACAATTGTAGAACATGTTTATGTCTTATCAGTGATCTTACAACTCTAGAACATGTTTATGTCTTATCGGTGATTCTTACAACTCTAGAAATACGGAAAAGGTGATTCCTTGAAAGCAACAAACAAAACAGATTAAAATTGCTACAGCTTTAACAATGTAATGTGTTCGCGAGCTTTCCGGACAATAAATACTGAAAATGAGATCTCTTGGAAGAAACAAACACAAACATGAGAGAGAAAAGTAGCAGACTCGCTTTTATTGAGTCTGTTCATGAGAGGTAATAATAAGATGCAACACCTGTGAGGCCTCCTAGAACATGTTTATGTCTTATCGGTGATTCTTACAACTCTAGAATATGTTTATGCCATGTAGGTGATTCATACAACTCTATAGCATGTGTATGCCTTATTGGTGATTTTTACAACTCTAGAACAAGCTTATGTCATGTCGGTGATTCATACAACTCTGGAACAAGTGTATGCCTTATCGGTGATTCTTGCAACTCTAGAACATGTTTATGTCATGTCGGTGATTCATACAACTCTAGAAGATGTTTATGCCTTGTCGGTGATTCTCACAACTCTAGAACACATTTATGTCATATTCTTATGTCATGTCGGTGATTCTTACTACTCTAGAATAATCTTATGCCGTATCAGTGATTCTCACAACTCTAGAACATGTTTATGTTATGTCGGTGATTCATACAACTCTAGAACAAATTAATGCCTTATCGGTGATTCTTGCAACTCTAAAACATGTTTATTTCTGGTCGGCGATTTTTATAACTCTAGAACATGTTTATGCCTTATCGGTGATTCTTACAACTCTATAATATATGTATGTTTCATCGGTGATTCTTACCACTCTAAAACATGTTTATGCCATGTCGATGATTCGCACAACTCTAGAACATGTTTATGCTTATCGGTGATTCTTACAACCCTAGTACATGATTTTGCCTTATCGGTGAGTCTTATAACTCTAGGACATGTTTATGCCTTATCGGTTCTAGAACAAGTTTATGCCTTATCGGTGAGTCTTACAACTCTAGAACATGTATTTGTCATGTCGGTGATTCTTACAACTTCCAACGTATTGTAAACGCTTTCGTTCTCATCGACACTCACTTAGTTCATCTTTATGAACCATAATATAAGTGCTCGCAATTTAGTTTCATGTAATACTGTTCTTTAAATTACCAACGATTTTTTAATAAGGCAGAGGTCAGAAATAAGTTTAATTATCTCGGAACATATACATGATATATGTATGTTTTACAAATGTCTTTATCTCATAACATGCGGTGTTGGAGTGTAATAACACCATTCAATATTTTCGATATTCCACTAGTGGTATAACATAACGTTAATGACGTCATGGACGTTAATGTACGTTTTCTGACGTAATGTCACGTTATAAGTTATGTAATAAATAGAATCTCACATTCGTTCTCATTCATTATTGAATTTATTAAACTCGTTAGCAAAAATGATATAATGCTCGGCAAGAGCCTCGCATTATATCATTTTGCCAATTCGCAAAAAAATCAATAATGAATGAGTACGCATGTAAGATCCTCTATATATTAGATTTTTGAGAATTAGATTTTTTTGTTGGTAGGCCTAATACGGCCAAATTCGTTTTAATTAAACTATAATGTGAATTTCCGCGTCATTTAGAAACTGCATATATATACATGGATATGGATACGATTCGAAAATGACGCGCGCATCTGCCTATTAAAGTGGAAAATGTTGTCGGGATACAATCTGTGACTGCTAATACATGTAATATAAACAAGGAAATACGTGTTTTATATCATTTATATCTAAAAACAGACCGCTTTCCCTTCTCCTTCTAAAAAAACAACACGTATTTCCTAACTGAAAGTATGTTTTCATTTTTTTCAGGATTTGAAAATGAAAGGCTTCTTTGACGTTTAATTAGCTTGTTTATCTAGGAGGAAATTACGGAGTTGTGGAACAGAAGAAATGTATAGATTATGTTTTCTCATTCTAATAGTATACCGAGTGATTGCTTGTTTACCATGTTTAGATGAACTTTATTTAGTAAAAACGCACAACGTTCATCAAGATAAGACATTGCAAATTATTTATAAAATATAATCTAGACTCCAAAGACCTTACATTATTGATGATTAAGAATTTGACTTTAAAATGTTGCCCGAATTAACGAAAGATTTATGGGATAACATGCTACCATTAATAAAAGCCATCTATGTTTATCAATCTGAATTTTATGAAGTTGGATGAACATAGTTGAAGTCCACCGCCATTTGCATGCCATCTTCGGGATGGTTAAAATTCTATACTACTGATTTTATTAATTTTGAGTTCTGCTCAACCCGGGGCTAGGGGGAGTGAACGGTAGCAAGCATATTTCACTGCCGTTCATGAACAGTCTCAGTCAAACCGAGACTGCAATATTTCGTATTTATCGTGTTCGGCCGTTTCCAAAGGTCACTATCATACTCTTTTATAAACCTAGTTTTAACTGAGTACGTGTAGTCTGTATTAACGTACTAGCTGGACATGCTATATGAAGTCAATATGTATCCTAATTGGAATTGTTTATATGAAGTATGCAGTTGGTGTGATTTATATGAGGTCTATATAAACCTAGTTGGTGTGATTTATATGAAGTCTATATAAACCAATTTGGTGTGATTTATATGAAGTCTATATAAACCTAGTTGGTGTGTTTTATATGAAGTCTGTATACACCTAGTTGGTGTGATTTACATGAAATCTGTATAAACCCAGTTGGTGTGATTTATATGAAGTCTGTATAAACCTAGTTGGTGTGATTTATATGACGTCTGTATAAACCTAGTTGGTGTGATTTATATGAAGTCTATATAAACCTAGTTGGTGTGATTTATATTAAATCTGTATAACCATTTGGTGTGATTTATATGAAGTCTATATAAGCCTAGTTGGTGTGATTTATATGAAGTCTATATAACCATTTGGTGTGATTTATATAAAGTCTGTATAAACCTAGTTGGTGTGATTTATATGACGTCTGTATAAACCTAGTTGGTGTGATTTATATGAAGTCTATATAAACCTAGTTGGTGTGATTTATATGAAGTCTATATAACCATTTGGTGTGATTTATATGAAGTCTATATAAACCTAGTTGGTGTGATTTATATGAGGTCTATATAAACCTAACTGGTGTGATTTATATGAAGTCTGTATAAACCTAGTTGGTGTGATTTATATGAGGTCTATATAAACCGTTTTGGACTTGTTTATATATAGACTTTAAAAACTTAAAGTTATGTATATAAATATGGATATAAAAATCGAACAGGAAAAGTAGCACTCAAGGACGACAGTCAACCACAAACACACACAGAAACAAAAATCAACTTAAAAAGATGAACAAAATGCCAAAACTCAAAAGGGTTGACAATAGCGCTACCGCCTTGGAACGGTCAGTGGCAAAAAAGACCGCTGGGGGTTTAAACCAGGTTCTAAGCTGCACCGAACCTCACACTTACCCTACTGTCATCCCAATAAAACGGGACAGTGTAAATAAAGAAATCCCCGCCATAAACTATTCTCTAACCAAAAAGGCAGTATTAATAGGCAATATAAGTAAAACAAAAAGATGCTCGTGTATATATAAATACAAATATCAATAGCCTAGAAAGCCACAAAGAATGTACTCAGTGACTTGGCAGAAGCCAGAGCTACAAGAGAATAAACCATTGAGGGCACGACGAGACAAGATTGTAGACAAACATCTAACGTCACCGACCTTTTGGGCTTTAGGTAGGCACCGATTGTTTATATCAGTATGCATACAGCTAATTGGACTTGTTTATCTAAAGTATATATCCTTAATTTATGTTGTTTATATGAAGTCTGTATAGCACTAATTGGATTTGTTTATATAACGTATGCATATCCTTAATTGATGTTGTTTATATGAAGTCTGTATCTCACTAATTTGACTTGTTTATATAAAGTATATATCCTTAATTTATATTGTTTATATGAAGTCTGTAAAGCACTAATTGGATTTGTTTATATAAAGTATGCATATCCTTAAATGATGTTGTTAATATGAAGTCTGTATCTCACTAATTGGACTTGTTTATATAAAGTATATATCCTTAATTTATGTTGTTTATATGAAGTCTGTATCTCATTAATTGGATTTGTTTATATAAAGTGTGCATATCCTTAATTGATGTTGTTTATATGAAGTCTGTATAGCACTAATTGGATTTGTTTATATAACGTATGCATATCCTTAATTGATGTTGTTTATATGAAGTCTGTATCTCACTAATTTGACTTGTTTATATAAAGTATATATCTTTAATTTATATTGTTTATATGAAGTCTGTAAAGCACTAATTGGATTTGTTTATATAAAGTATGCATTTCATTAATTGATGTTGTTTATATGAAGTCTGTATCTCACTAATTGGACTTGTTTATATAAAGTCTGTATCAACTTCATTGGAAATGTTTATTTGAAGTATTTATAAACCTAGCTGGACTTGTTTATTTGTTTACATGAAGTCTGTATGAACGTAACTGATGTTGTTTGCATGAAAGTTTTATACACCTTAATTATTTAAGTCTTTATGAGTTGATGATGTTTATATGACGTCTGTATGTTTTCCACCACCATACAGAAATCGGAATTGTTTCAAAATGATTTTGTAATTCACATCTTTTGGTCTCAAATACTGTGTCGAATTCCCCAGGATGTGAGCAACTAAGAATGCTACTTAACCTGGTTTCAAAATTCCCCGAATAAGCTCCGGATTCGACCAAACTCCCTAACCACGAGTTACAATTGAGGATATCCGTTCTATTCTCTTCAAAAGTTCGATTAAACGTATAGTACATTACGTGGTCCTAGTATTAAATTTCATACCCCATCCAACCCCTTCTCCAAGAAGCGAAAAGGGGTTGGCTTGGATATGAAATAAAACCTTAATTTCGTTTTAAAAACTTTGCATATTGTAAAATTAAAACATTTAATAGGTAATTTTAAACGGGTTATCGCATTTCTTTAGTAACAAAATAATTTTTAACATGTTTTATTGTCGAAATATCCAATATAAAATCCTTATATAAGCTTTCCCATCGCTTAATGGAATTAAGGCGGAATCACGTAATGCTATGTACACTGCCAATAAGAGACAACATGCTTGAAGCGAACACCGGTGCGGTTTCGAATTGCATTGTTTTTAAATAAAAATGAACGCATTACGTGGTCGAGTATTAACTTTCATACCCCGTTCAACCCCTTCTCCAAGCAGGGGAAACGGGGTTGGCTGGGGGTAAGAAATAAGACCTTAGGTTTAAACCCCCTTTTTTTGCCACTGACTGACCCAAGACGGTAGCCCTATTGTCAACCTTTTTTTGTTTGTGATGTCTTATTTGGCCTTTTATTCATCTTTAACTGAGTTATTAGTTTCTGTGTGTGTTTGTGGTTGACTGTCGTCCTTGAATGCTGCTTTTCCTGTTCGATTTTTATATCTATATTTATTGTCGAAATATCCGTTATAAAATCCTGCTAATATAAGCTTTCCCATCGCTTAATGAAATTAAGACGCGACCTTTAATGTGTATTGGATCACGTGTGGTTGGTAAGAGACCAATTAAGGCGGGACCGTTAATGTGTATTGGATCACTTGTGGTTGGTAAGAGACCAGTTGTACTCTTCCCGTTAGTGATCTCCTAATATAGTTTTGACACTAAGCTAACTACTTTCTATTTATGGGAACTAGTCTGACGTATATAGAACGTATTAAAGAAATATATTGTTACAAATATCCTTGTCTGTTTGATACAAATATGTTCATAAAACTTATTTCAGTCCGATAAAAACCCACACGAATATATACGACATCCCGTAGGAAAACTGATAGCATGTTATATTTTCATCAGGTTATTTCTGACTCTCTAAACGTTTGTTTCCTAATTGAAATCGATAAACATCAGAATGTCTCTAACGCCTTTGATATTTTTGTTAAAGCATTATTCTTGAGGATTTGTTCGTAGAATGTAGAAAACATTAACTGCACCATTGACAAAACGTGTCTGTCCTGAAACGGGAAGTACTTGTACGTGACGTGTTGCCTGTCTAAACTGGTTTCAGTAACTAATGTTATCATTTATTGCAAAGTATATCAGGCCGGACAAATTAAACGTATGCTAAACTTTATCGTAACAATATGCAGTAGGTGGTGAACGAATTGTGCCTCAACCGGGCCTCGAACCCAGGGGGGGCCGTGTTAGCCCTCTACCAGCTGAGCTATAGAGACACACGATTGGCAACTACTTTTTACCATATACCACTGCTGGTGTTTTTCAGATGCTCCCGTAAGAGCTCGTGTAACGGGTGGTGAAAAACGTACTTCAACCGGGAATGGAACCAAGCGTACATGACTAGTGCTCTACCAACAGAGCTATCGAGAACACAAGGTTAGCATACGACGTTTTACCAGGTTACACAATATTATTTTGAAAAATACTATGTATATAAATATAATTATTGTGAATAATTGTGGATTATAAATATTTGTGAAAAATATATACATTGAATTGATATATAAACGTCTGCTTGTTGGATATATTCATATGAAGGGGAGTCCGTGACCGAGTGGTTAAAGTCCCTGACTTGAAATCACTTGCCCCTCTGTAGGTTCGATCCCTCAGCGACCTAGGAATCTTTATGTGAGGAAGCTATCCAGTTGGCTTGAGGAATATCAATGGTTCTATCCAGGTGCCCACCCGTGAACCAACATTGCCCTGCGGGGCACTTGGGGTCTTTCTCCACCAGCGGAAGCTGGAAAGACAGCTGTTGGTGCGACTATAAACTCAAATTCAATTCACAGATCATGGATAACTTCCCATGCTAATAGTGCTTCGTGTTTCATTACTATACGCTTTATATCTCCCATAATATAGCACCCTCTCCCATGGTTCAAACAATTATGTTCATATCGCAATTAAGACTATCATTGACACAGTAAGAATGTTTCATATATTTAAATGAAACAACAAAAAGCAGATAAATGTAAAAACACATCTTGAGTCAATCATGCATAGACGAGTGTTTGAATATACCGAATTTATACACTATAAATTGAAAACTTGGGGCCTGCTGTCATATTTTTGTTTGGTTATGAGTCTAAAACGAACATTTAAAACAGTCAACCATTGTATGTCGTAATTCTTTAAAGATAAGATTCACTGTGACATTCAAAACATTGAAACAGTTTCAATAAAGTGTTTGGCTGACATTTAGAAAGAAACAAATCTTCTAGTAACGACTTAACACGTACGCCAGTTTAACAAGAGTCCATGAAGTCACATGCACGCTCTACTTGCTAACGTGGATCTAATAAATATATGCATGATGTAACTATAAGCGAAATAACCGAGAATCATAGGTAAATATAGATATACAAATCGAACAGGAAAAGCAGCATTCAAGGACGACAGTCAGCTACTAACACACACAGAAACAAAGAACAAATTTAAAGATGAATAAAAGGCCAAATAAGACATCACACACACGAAAGGGCAAACTGTATTTTACACCAGCTCAACTTGTATGCAATTAAGAAAAGCTAAGCTAAGCGTTACGAGACATTATTCCAATTCTTATTGTCCATATTTCTGAATTTGCATGTGTGTTTATATTATAGGACAATAGGGCTACCGCCTTGGAACGGTCAGTGGCAAAAAAGACCGCTGGGGTTTAAATAAGGTTCTAGGGTGCACCAAACCTCACACTTACCCTACCGTCAACGCAAAAAAACGGGACAGTGTAAATAAAGAAATCCCCGCCATTAACTATTCTCTAACCAATGTAGCATCAGAGAAAATGTGTTTGTCTGTTTCCTTTGATGTTGATTTTTGTTCTCCTTCGTCCAAAATGATGCCTCATATTATCTGACAAGGTAACCGCCTACATTATCTCTAATGTAAACATCACGTTTTCTTCAGTTGTCAAACTGATCTGAAATCTAACTCAATCTAACATACAAAGAAAAATCAGAAACCTTTTACTATTTATCTTATAAGGTAACCTCCTACATAATCAACGGCAATGACTTTCTAATGTATAAATCAGGTTTTCTTCAGTTGTCAACCTGGCGCCGATTTCACCAACATACTTAAGTATATACTTAGCTTAGTTTTAAGTAAGAAAAACATGTTTCACGAAACCAATTTACTTAAGTAAAAACTTAAAATTTAGCTTAGTTATCAAGTGGACACATACTATATGTTGAAGAAACACATTTCTGCTAAGTTTTACTTAGTGACTTAGTTAAATATTTTCTTAAGTACTTAAGTAAAACTTAAGGAATTGTTGCTGAAATCGGCGCCTGATCTGAAATATAATACAAGGACAAGTTGGTCAAGCTCAGAAGCCGTTTACTACACTTATCGCGTAAACAATCTTAATTTCCCTTAATGTAACCTAGTCAATGCCAGTAACTCTGTTATGCAAAATAGCTATTTTGCCCAGTATTCAACTAATCCGAGATCAAATCATCTTATTTAAACATACCTGCAAACAACAAACTTAATTCCTTCTTATGTATTAACAAGCTCGAGGGCCATAACTTGTTCGTATGTAGTCGGATAGAAATAAGTCACAACAGTCGAATAAAAATGGTTTACAACCTTGAACAATGTTTTAATGATATTAATTAAACATGTTCACCAACGAATAAAGATAGATAGAAGGCTCTTATTAGCCTTTTTCTTACATAAATTGTACAGATTAGATGACATAAACTCCAGTATTTCTCGTCGAATATAGCCTTTTTATTATCATGTTATACAGATTAGATGACATGAACTCCAGTATTTCTCGTCGAATACAGCCTTTTTATTATCATGTTCAAGCTGTAATTAATATGAAAACATCCACACGTTTTGTGATTTGGTGAAAGACCAAAGCGCTACAGTGTCAATCACATTAAAATCATATCCTAATGACGCTTTGATTCTCTCCGTTATAGGATCTGACAACACTGCCTTGGAGGTCACATCAGATTTCATCTAATCAATATTCATGAGAAGATCAACTAAATTCAACCAATGAAATCGGGTGTTTCATATGCACTTCAGATGATGTTCCAGTGAACTGAACAAATGAAAATCCACAAAAAACACACAGATCTATATTCGGAAAAAGATAAAGTTTTCGTGTGTTATTGCTGTGGATTGTACGATAAATTCAAGAAATGCACTAAATGGAATGTTTTACATCAAAATATATATTCTACCGAGATTATTACGACATTCACTTTGCTAAAAAGTATGTCATAGTACGTCTGGCCAGCTTAGCTCAGTTGATAGCAATTTCGACTAATGACCCGCGAGAGTAATATTAGTGTGTGTTCAACCCCACGATTCGCTACATTGTTTGTATAGCTATTGAATTCCGTCTAACAATCTTGTTTTTTTTTGTTGTTGTTGTTTTTCAGTAAATATTTCATAATGTTTGGTGTGTTATTTTGTCAACGCAGTTATTTTGTGTTTTATCAGCTAAAAGTTACGGACATTGCCTCTTTCAATACCGAGCGCAGACTACTCCACATACTGAAAAAGGTTGGTAAATATGAATTCCCCCAAAAAGTGTTATAAAGTTAACAAGGCGGACTACATCATTTCTCCTTAAAATAAGGTTGATAAGATTACTGGTGTTGTTTTTTTCCGAATTTGTCCGAGGTTTCAATGATAAAAAGACCCGGACATTCACAAAATGAAGATGCTAGAGGGTCAACTACAAAAAACAACATAAGAACATCGGCGGACAACGCAGCATGGTACATTCTCGTATCGCTTTTGGCCAGTAGAGCTTAACGTAAGAAATCGGTAAAACAACAAGCTGCAAAACCACAACAATCTCAGAGATAAAGAAATAAAATCACAAAGTGAACAGCAGATGAAATTACAATCGATAATCCATTTGCAGTTAGATTAAATACAGCATCGCTTGCAGGCATGGTATTGAAAGGGTAGTCGATGGAATTAATTAAATGTATTAGCGAGTTTCCGGAACACATACTTTAGTTATTATCCGTTTATTATACACCTTTGTAAAAATTCTCGTTAACAGACTGCTACGAAGTTGTTTAGATATGCCATAAACAAGTGTTTCGTGGATTAAGAAGTTAAGAAAGACAACCGTACGACATGCATGTCTTTAAATAATGGTTTTAATTACAATGCATGACTATGCAGTGAATACTGAATTAATTTCGTTATAAACGATGTTACATGACCTGTTAATTTAAAAATAGTATTAAACACATTGCTTACAAAGCGCTGACTTAAGTTCACTACAAAATACCCGCCAGTACAGTTCAGGCACTCAGCGTATTTTCCTTCAAGAGGACTTTGAGAGCTGCCCTACACGCAGTCGGCTTATCTACCAAGTATACCAAGAAAGTAAGAATCCGAAATTTCAATTCGGCTAGATTAGATACTGATTGAATCAACATTGTCATCAGCAATATCCGGCTGTATTGTGTTTAAGATCCGCCATTTGAATTATCAATATGATAAAATTATATCAAAAAACAGTCCTTCGTAAGTTTTCGTTATAAAACTAACAACGTTTGGGAAACTTTTCAGTATATAGTGACATTCACACTAGCGTTTGTTTTATGCTGTGTGGCGACCGTAAAGAGTTGCCCTAACTACAAATCAGAAGTGTTATTACTTACTGTTTTTTTGGAATCATCAAGCCAAATCGTTGTGGCTTCTGAAGTAGAATATTTTCACATTACCTCTCATGAACAGACTCAATAAAACAGAGTCTGCTACTTTTACCTCTTGTTTGTGTTTGTTACTTCCAACGGATCCATTTTTCAGTATATATTTCTAATGCTGAGGTATTTTGTGTGCCATAAAAGTACATCTATTTCTCTGATATAAATATTTAGGCACGGATTCAAAAGTTCTTTAGGTCCATAAACCAACAACAACAACAGTATGAACAGTAAAAATAAACAACAGAAGCAACAAAGGTTCCTTATGCAAATTCATTTGTATAAAACCGCAAAGTAGTTCGTTATTTTTAAGTAAATTAACAAATCATATGCTTAGTAAAACGTGAATGATAAATGCAGTGCCATTAACAATTTGACACTAAGCATTTGTATGAGCAACAAAACTGGAAATAGGAATTTTTTCCACAATGTGTATTATACATATAGTGGGTAATACTATTTGCGAATAACTTCTGTAGGACCTGCGCTAATATTCAGATTGAAACTTAGTCGATTAGTTATTGCTTGTGAAGTTTGTTTGCGAATCAAACATATTCAAATTGAGGCCAAAGCTTTATTTTGTTGGGCAGTGATTGAAATATAAACAAAGTTAATAGGGACAAAGCGCATGGAATAGTATGTTGAATTGAAACGGTCAATAATTTCGGACAAACAGTTCATTACTGATGCAGAAAATATAACACATTAAAGGTGTATTATTTAGAACATTGTATAGAGAGACTTACTTATCGTGCCCTCAATGGTTTATTCTCTTGTTGCTCTGGCTTCTGCCAAGTCATTGAGTTCCTTCTTTGTGTCTTTCTAGGCTATTTTTTTTTTTTGTATTTATATAAACATGAGCATCTTTGTGTTTTACTTATATTGCCTATTAATGCTGCCTTGTTCATTACGTGGACGCCGCCTTATCTTAAAGACCCCAAGGTCGCATCTTGGCTTATATGGCGAAACGGGGTACCTTGGGGTCTTCATTTTAATCTTTTTAATCTGCCTTCAGTGACCCCAACCTTTAATTTTATCGCAATATATTTGAATGCATAATATATCGTTTGTATATTTTTGAAGGGTTTACATATGTGTTTAAGACGTAAAAATATCCATTAGTACGAACGCAGCTCCTGACCGAAAACATAAGACCCGCATTCTTTTTGACGTCATAATGTGTTCATCACAAAACCCGCGCCATTGTTCAGGTGTACGTTCACTGTTAAGCGTGCTAAATAAGAGTATATTATTAGCCGGAATGATTGCATTATCTTAATTGTTCATACTTATGATGTAGCGGGTCGTTGGAATAGGGCCCGTGTCATCGAATTCTAAGATCGTTTTCATTACAATAACAAGGATAAGAAAACAGAAAGAGACAAGACGAGATAGTGTTATAGCACACGCATGTACAAATTTATAACACTTATCTCTCTTTATATATATATCCACTTATCTCTCTTTATATATATATCCGTTGAAATGAAAGCATGTGGCTTAGACGTAGCGCATTCTAAATTGGTAAAGTGGTGGAGGGCCTGCAATCCTTAAATAACACACCATTACATTTGGTTTAATTTGTCAAATGGATACAAACGTATGATCAATGTATCTGCAACATGCGTATTTACATGTGAGAATGTAGAAGCAAGCAGATTTCAAGTCAAAGTGATATTGGGTTAATCAAACCGGCGTGATTATTTTGATGATTCATCCCATTTCAAGAGTCCATGTGTCTCTTTAACTAATGCCTTATAGGCTAGTAATTATGAGTAACTGTTGATAATATTGCACCAATAATATAATTATGTTAGGATAAGCTAAAAAAAAATGAAAACTCAAAACTATATTATTTATTATTTTAATTACATGTATATGCAAGCAGGGTTAAAATGATACTGGATAAATAAATTGAGAAGCTAATAAACATTTCAAGATTTCCGTGTGTTTCTTTAATATAATTATGTAAACATCTAACCGGGCGATATACCAGTTTGACACGTCCATAGGCTTGACGTATAAAGGATCAAAAAAATGTGTCGCGTCATAATTGTGGTAAACATTTGCACAGATGTGAAATTGAGACAAGTATCTACGCGACAGGCGGCATCTTCAAAGATCGCGATAAGTGTCATTGATCGGAAGTGTGCGTGGCTTGAGTATGACTATGTACACGATTAAACAGTAATATAAACATAAATCATTGATCTACACTGGTGTCTTTTATTTAACAGCGATGCACGCGCTTCCGACGACAAGGGGGGCCCAATTTGTTAAAAAAGATACAGTTGTAGTATATACTGGCTATAATTTTAAAATGGACACGTTTACCGATTGTTTTTATGGTTCTAGCTTTATATCACAGACATATTAATAGTTATTAGGTCTGTGTTTATTGATTACTTATAAACCATTACCACTCAGTATTGTGAAACATTTTGCGGTTCGCATTTAATTTTAAACAATTTTGTATAATCCGTAACGCCGATGTTAGTTTATAATTATTAAACGCCGCTCACAAAATAATTGTAATTTGTTCTTGGTTTCTGTGACTGTCGTCCTTGAATGCTGATTTTCCTTTTTATTTGTTTGCGAATCAAACATATTCAAATCGAGGCTAAAACTTCATTTTGTATTTGAGGTTGGGCAGTGATCGGGGTATAAACAAATTTAATAGGGACAATATGTTGAATTGAAACGGTCAATACTTTTGGACAAACAGTTCATTACTGACTCAGTAAATATACGAAATTATAGGTGTATTATCTAGAACATTGTAAAGAGAGACTTACACACTATGCATTACGTGGTCCGAGTATTAACGTTCATACCCCATCCAACCCCTTCTCTAAGAAGCGAAAACGGGATTGACTGGTGTATGAAATAAAACCTTTAGTTCGGCTTAACAAGTTTGCATATTATGAAATTAAAACATTTAATCGGTAATATTAAACAGTTTATTTAATTTTATTCAGTAAGCAATGTTTTTAAAGATGTTTTATTATAACATCCTGCTTATATAAGCTTTCCCATCGCTTAATATAATTAAGACGGGACCACGTAATGATGATAACATCATGAAACTCATTGCACTCCTTCAAACCAAAGGTCATGTTGAAGAACATGCTTTTCTAATTCTGAAATTTGTAAAAACGTAAAAGATAGTAAACGTAATATAATTAATAGATGTTGTATAATTTATGTAAAGCTTAAGTTATTTTGATAAAATACAGTTGTCTATTTAATAAATGCTATTAGTTGTCTTATATAAACTGTAGGCAGAAGTACTTTAATGTTGTGGTGAGATGTTTTTACTAATATGTCTGAACTAAACTGAATTGGATTTTATAGTCGCACCAACAGCTACGGTCATATGGCGACTTTCCAGCTTCCACTGGTGGAGGAAGACCCCAGGTGCCCCTCCGGGCAATTTTCGTTCACGGGCGGGCACCTGGGTAGAACCACCGACGTTCCGCAAGCCAGCTGGATAGCTTTCTCACATAAAGATTCCTAGGCCCCTGTTAATATGTCTGAACACATATTCAAACTAAATTGCTAACAAAACAGTTGTTAAAATTGATATCTAGAGGCAATAGATAATGACGCAAGAGCTGTACAGACAAGCTGAACGCAAGGTGCAGCTATAATTACGGTACAGGATAAGAAACATTCCAACATATGTTGGCATCCACTTCTTATAATGAGCATGTTATCGCATTACGACGTGTTTTAGATATAAACTCGCTAATGACGCGGTAACACATTTTTAATAGCTTCATGATTTTGATTTAAATATTTTATTTGCTCGAATACAGTTTAAATTTTATTAATGTTAATTTTGTATAAAGGTAGAGATACATATATACACACAAATAAGATATAACGTTACAGGTTTAAAATATAAAATATAGCATGTTTTATATATCTAAACCGTGGATTTTGGCCAATATTCGCGATTCCTTTGTCTTGTGAATTCAAGGACTCGCGGATATTAAACAACAAACCGGGATGTCCGAAAACTAAACCATCTGAAATTAAGTCATTTTTAACCCTATCATTTTGCAACGTACTTCATGCTTGGTGGTGGACCCTTTTACAGTTCGCCACTATGCTTTCCTCTTTGATTGGACGATGACCGGACAGGCTGTGGACCCTATGATGACGCCTACCTAAAGCCCATTGGAATGGTGGCGTTTGATGTTTGTCTATGATCTTTCTTGTCGTGCCCTTAATAAATGGTTTATTCTCTTACTGCTCTGGCTTCTGCTAAGTCAATGAGTACCTTCATTGTGGCTTTCTAGGCTATTGTTTTTTTGTATTATATTTACACGAGCATATTTGTGTTTTACTTATATTGCCTATTGATGCTGCCTTGTTGGTTAGAGATTAGATCATGGCGGGGATTTCTTTATTTACACTGTCCTGTTTTAATGGGATGAAGTAGGGTAAGTGTGAGGTTTGGTGCACCCTAGAACCGGTTTAAACCCCCAGTGGCCTACTTTGCCACTGACCGTTCCAAGGCGGTAGCCCTATTGTCAACCCTTTTGTGTTTGTGATGTCGTTTGCATTTATTATTGCTTTTGCTTTCTTGTTTGTCTGTTTGTGTGTTTGTTTCTGTGTTTTGTGGTTGACTGTCCTCCTTGAATGCTACTTTCCCTGTCCGATCTTTTTGTATTTCTTTTTAATTATACAAACAAGATCGGTAGGTGTATAAGAAGCGTTTAGTAATAAATCATTATTTTATATTATTTTGATTTTAAGCAAAAATAATGGTAATCACTTGAAAAATACTACTACTTAACACAATTTAAACTAATTTAAATTGTGAAGTCAACATTGGGTACGCTTTACGAGGCAAAACGTGGAAATACGGCGTTTATCTCATCACGCTTGACTTTTGGCTTTTTTGATTAATGATTTAACGAGGTTTTAAATAAAATTATATTTTTGTTTTCTGGAAATGATATGTGTCAAACATCACTCAGAGAACAAGCTTTACGACGCTATTTTCAATAAATCAATAACACTTTTTTCGCACATTGTATCACTTAGTATATAAGTTTAATCAGAACTGCGTACCGAACGTTTATGTTTTAATTACATATTTCATAAACAACCTCCGATTCCTGTTATTTCCTGATAATGCTTCCTTCGATAGTATATCAGTCGTTATGGTCTTTTATGGTTGAACGAAATTTAAATTTCATTACTGTCAGAACAATTCCAAATCAAGATTGCATTCTGGCATTTATCTGATATGTTGTGACAGCTTCACATGAAAACCTCTGTCTCATCTCAATAAAATGTCAAGGTCGACTGAAAATGTTAAAAGTCAAACAGGAAATGTAGAATTCAAGGACCACTGTCAACAAAAACACACATAGAAACAAACAATAATTACAATACTGAATTTTAGGTAAGATGAGACATCACGAATATAAAAGTGTTGACAATAGGGAATATAAAAGTGTTGACAATAGGGAATATAAAAGTGTTGACAATAGGGCTACCGGCTAGGAACGAACAGGAAAAGCAGCATTCAAGGACGACAGTCAACCACAAGCACACAAAGAATCACAAACACAGGGTTGACAATATGGTTACCGCCTTGGAACGGTCAGTGGCAAAAAAGGCTTCTGGGGATTTAAACCAGGTCTAGGGAGCACCAAACCTCACACTAACCTTACTGTCACCCAATAAAACGGGACAGTGTAAATAAAAAAATGCCCTCCATGAACTATTCTCTAACCAACAAGGCAGCATTAACAGGCAATATAAGTAAAACACAAAGATGCTCGTGTATATATAAATACAAAAAAGCAATAGCCTAGAAAGTCGTTATTACCTACTAGCTGGACGTGTTATATGAAGTCAATATGTATCCTTGGAACTGCTTATGAAATGTGTATAAACCTAGTTGGTGTGGTTTATATGAAGTCTAAATAAACGTTTCTGGACATGCTAATATGAAGACGTTACAAACTTATGATTGTGTATATAAAGTATATAAGTCTATTCTGTTTATAAGAAGCATGAATAAACATAATAGGACGCGTCCATATGAAGTCTTTATAAACCGATTGTTTATACGACTTATTGGACTTGTTTATATAAAGTATACACACTCATAATGTAGATGGTTTATATGAATATAAATATAAAAAAGAGTATGATAATGGACCTTTGGAAACGGCCGAAAACGATACATACGAAATATTGCACTCTCGGTTTGATTGAGACTGTTCATGAGAAGTCTAAAATATAAAAGTCCAACAGGAAATGAAGCTTTCACAGAGCACAGTAAACCCCGAGACACGCCAAACGCCAAACATGAATGGCAATGATAAAAAGGAATAAAGACATATGACGTGACAAACAGAAACAGGTTTGACAACAGGCTACCGCCTTGGAACGGTCAGTGGCACAAAAGTCCGCAGGGGGGGGGGGGGGGGGGGGGGGGGGGGGGGTTAAACCAGGTTTTAGGTTGCACCAAACCTCACACTTATACTACTGACATCCCAATAAAACACAAAGATGCTCGTGTATATATAAATACAAAAGACAACAGCATAGAATGCCACAAAGGAGGTGACTTGGCAGCAGCCAGAGCAACAAGAGAATAAACCATTGAGGGCACTACAAGACGAGATTGCAGACAAACATCAAACGTCACCGTCCTTTTGGGCTTTAGGTAGATGTCATAATAGGGTCCACAGCCTGTCCGGTCATCGCACAATTAAAGAGGAAAACTGCAATGTGCCCACCACCAAGCATACATTGCTTTGCAAAATGATAGGGTCAAACCCATTTTGATAAACCTTTTAACAAGTTTAACAAAGATAGTACGAAAGTGATCATGACCAAGGATCTTACGAAGTTTGTAAATCATTTCACCATAGAAGTCAGGTTGTGATTGTCCTTGTCACAGACGAGTTCTTAAATTGCTTTTATATTTGGAAATAAGATCAAGGTTAGGATAGTAAAAAAATTGCAAAGGTTTTACTAAGTTTATGGTAACAGTAGCCCTGGTGGAGTAGTTTTTTAGTTATACACAGATTACGAATATTAAAGTCCTCAACTCGAGTACAAGCTCCAGAAACACGAATAAGTTGAGGAACATAGACCCCAAAAGAAGTTGCTCGGGGAACACCCCCATCTAAACCGGGATAATTAACAATATCAAAATTAAAATCATCTCTCTTGTCATAGATTTTGCTAATTATTTCACCATTTTCAAAAGAGATAAGTAAATCGAGAAACGAAAAGAAGCGTTAGTATCAGAAATATTAGCTTTGTTAAGTTGAAGTTCTTTAGGATATATAGTATTAACCATATTAGAAAAGAAATGGTTGTCAATGTTTAATATGTCATCAAGATACCGAGAGGTGTCATTAAAGGCTTCAATTACATCTGCTTGGGTATCTGGTGAAATACTGAAATACTGAACTGTTTTTCATAGCA
Organism: Cyrtodaria siliqua; assembly: GCA_037043455.1. NCBI lineage: Eukaryota > Metazoa > Mollusca > Bivalvia > Adapedonta > Hiatellidae > Cyrtodaria > Cyrtodaria siliqua. Next base: position 243,438 of record JAWPHD010002068.1, on the reverse strand, counting down.
ATATAAAAACAAATCTGGACAAGGAGTGCACAGTTCGTACCCATACGGATACCAACAATTTGTTTATAAACAGTAGTTCCATACCTGACGAAAATATTATCTACTAGAAAAGTAAATGATTCAAAAACTTTATGACAAGTCCAAATAGTGTAATTGTCCAAACTGCTGTTAGAAAATAAACGCTTTAATATTGTTACAGGCCAAAAAGTGTAGTATATTCCCTTGCAGCGTTTTCTGAATGAGAGCAATAAGCTTGCCTTTGATAAGGTTGCATGGTAAAGTTGTTGGTTAGAGAATAGTTCATGGCGGCGATTTCTTTATTTACACTGTCCCGTTTTGTTGGGTTGACGGTAGGGTAAGTGTGAGGTTTGGTGCACCCTAGAACCTGGTTTAAACTCACAGCGGCCTTTTTTGCCACTGACCGTTCCAAGGCGGTACCCCTATTGTCAACCCTTTTGCTTTTGTAATGTCTTTTTTGGCCTATTATTCATTTTTAAATTTGTTCTTTGTTTCTGTGTGTGTTTGTGGTTTACTGTCGTCCTTGAATGCTGCTCTTCCTGCTCGATTTTTATATCTATATTGTATATAATGTAGACAAATCATAAGTACTTACAGCTGAAAAATATACTCTGTAAAAGAAGTTTTGGACCATGGCAGTGTTGAACCCGTACAATGATCGCTGAACCATGACATTCGACCATAACCCTTATTATCTCAATGGATAATTCACAATAGATCAACAATCAACAATAATTATCGTTTACAATGAAAGTTTGCTAAAAATCGGCCGTTTCCAAATGTCCATTATCATACTCTTTTTTATTAGTTACTCGAATGTGTCCGTAACTGTTACTTTGTATGGACTTTGAAACATTTTTTACAGACCCTTTGTGTGTTCGCGTTATTTTTTTAAAATCAAATCTTGTTTGGAATTTAATGTTTCTGGTACCAAATTAGCCGGGTTGGGTAGACCTTGGTTACTAAAAAAAGATACTTAAATTTTGTCCACTAGTTTTATTTTTATATGACTTTATATACCCTGGTCCAAAACTTTTTTTACCGAGTATATATAAAGTATGTATCATTGGAATTGTTTACTTGAAATAATTATAAACCTAGCTGGACTTGTTTATTTGTTTATATGATGCATGTATGAACGTAATTGATGATGTTTGTATGAAGGTTTTATAAACCTAGTGCACAGTTTTATGAAGTCGTTATGAGCCTAGTTGATGATGTTTGTATGAAGGCTTTATAAACCTAGGGAATGTTTCATGAAGTCGTTATGAGCCTAGTTAATGATGTTTGTATAAAGGCTTTATAAACCTAGTGCAATGTTTTATGAGCCTAGTTGATGATGTTTATATGAAGGCTTTATAAACTTAGTGGACGTTTTATGAAGTCGTTATGGGCCTAGTTAATGATGTTTGTATGAAGGCTTTATAAACCTAGTGTACTGTTTTATGAAGTCGTTATGAGCCTAGTTGATGATGTTTGTATGAAGGCTTTATAAACCTAGTGTAATGTTTCATGAAGTCGTTATAAGCCTAGTTAATGATGTTTGTATGAAGGCTTTATAAACCTAGTGGAATGTTTTATGAAATCGTTATGAGCCTAGTTGATGATGTTTGTATGAAGGCTTTATTAACCTAGTGTAATGTTTCATGAAGTCATTATGAGCCTAGTTAATGATGTTTGTATGAAGGCTTTATAAACCTAGTGGAATGTTTTATGAAGTCGTTATGAGCCTAGCTAATGATGTTTGTATGAAGGCTTTATAAACCTTGTAGAATGTTTTATGAAGTCGTTATGAGCCTAGTTGATGATGTTTGTATGAAGGCTTTATAAACCTAGTGGAATGTTTTATGAAGTCGTTATGAGCCTAGTTGTTGATGTTTGTATGAAAGTGTTATAAACCTAGTGGAATGTTTCATGAAGTCGTTATGAGCCTAGTTGATGATGTTTGTATGAAGGCTTTATAAACCTAGTGGAAAGTTTTATGAAGTCGTTATGAGCCTAGTTAATGATGTTTGTATGAAGGCTGTATAAACCTAGTGGAATGTTTTATGAAGTCGTTATGAGCCTAATTAATGATGTTTGTATGAAGACTTTATAAACCTAGTGGAATGTTTTCCACCACCGTACTGAAATCGGATATGTTTCAAAATTGATTTATTTGTAATTCCGATCTTTTGGTCTCACACACTACGTATAATTCATAGGATGTGAGCAACTAAACATACTAATTGACCTGATTTCAAACTTCGCTGGATAAGCACCGGACTCAACCAAACTTCCTAACCACGAGATACGATTGGGGATATTCTTTTGTTTCTTCGAAAGTTTGATTAAACGTATAGTAAGTGTGCTATCAAAATCACCTCTATTAAAAGAACACATGCTATAAGCGGTCACAGTTTTGGTTTCGAATTGCATTGTTTTTAAATAACAGTGAACCTGTATTGGATCACTTGTGATTGGTATGAAAACAATATTACCCTCCCCGTTAGTGGTCTCTTAATACAGTTAATACTAAGCTAAGTTAACTACATTCTATTTATGGGAAATAGTCAGACGTGTATATGATGAATATTAAAGAAATATATTGTTACGCGTATCGTTGACTGATATAATTATGTTCATAAAACTTTTTCAGTCCAATAAAAACCCACACGAATATATACGACATCCTTATGGAAAACTGATTGCATTGTTATTTCTGATTTTCTAAACGTTTGCTTCCTAATTGAAATCGATAAACATCAGCATGTCTCTAACGCCGGTGATACTTTTCTTTTGTAAAAAGCATTATTCTTGAGAAATTATACAGAGCTATAGAGGAAGTGACGTCCGTGACCGAGTGGTTAGAGTCGCTGTCTTGAAATCACGTGCCCCCACTGCTGTAGGTTCGATCCCTCAGGGGCCTAGGAAACTTTTTGTGAGGAAGGTATCCAGCTGGTGCCCGCCCGTGAACGAAAATTGCCCGAAGGGCCCCTGGGGTCTTCTTCCATCGTTGGAAGCAGGGAAATCGTCATATTAACTTAGTTGTTGGTGCGACTGTAAAATCCAATTAATTCACGGATCATGAGTAACATCACATGCTAATATTGCATTACATTATACTTTAAACGCTGGTTATAATTCACATAGTACCGCAGCCACTCCCATGCTTCAAAGAATTATGTCATTGACCATGGGATTCATATCGCAATTAAGACCATTGACACTGTAAGGATGCTTCATATAAATGAAGAGAACAGCATATCAATTTAAAACCCATCTTGAGTGAATTATGTATAGACCAGTGTTAAAATATACACTATGTAAATCGAACCCATTGGGACTGTTGTCATATTTTGTGTTTGGTTATGAAACAAAAATAAAACATTTAAAAAGTCAACCATTGTATGTGTTGTAATTATTCAAAGATAATAAGATTCATTGTGACATTCAACATAAAGATACAGGTACAATAAAGTGTTTGGTTGACATTTAGAAACCAATTTTCTAGCAACGACGTTAACACGTACGCCAGTTTAACAAGAGTCAATGAGGGCACTTTCTAACTTAGATTTAATAAAATAGATCAACAAATATATGTATGATGTAAATATAAGCGAAATAACAAAGAATCATTTGTAATACAGCATCAGGGACGTTTTCCTGTTTCCCTTGATCAAGATTTTTTCTCTTTCGTCCAAAATGATATCTCGTATTATCTTGCAAGGTAACACTTCACATTATCAAGGGTAATGACTCTCTTATGTAAACGTTAGTTTTTCTTTAGCTGTCAAACTGGTCTGAAATCTAACTCAATATAACATACAATTTGGTAAAAATCAGAAGCCGTGTACTACATTTTTTCTCATAAGCATTCTGAATTTCCCTTAATTTTACGTAATCAAGGCCAGTAACTCTGTTTTGCACATATACATTTTGCTCAGTATTAAACTAATTCGAGATACAATCACATTATTTAAACATACCATCAATCTGGTGAAAATCGGGAGCTGTTTACTGAAGTGTTGTTGAAAAAAACACCTACATTCCTCCTTATGTTCTCAAAAATGCAAGGGCAATAACTCGTTCGTGTGTAATCGGATATAAATGGTTTTCAACAGTCGAATAAAAATGGTTTCCAACCTTGAATGTTTGATTGATATTAATTTAAACATTTTCACCAAGGAGTAGAGATATATGAAGATTCTAATTAACCTTTGTTATGTAAATGGCTGGCCATAATTCGTACATATCGGATGGCTTGAACTCCAGTATTTCTCGTCGAATATAGCCGTTTTTATTACCATGTTCAAACTATAACTAATATGAAAATTGCACCACGTTTGGCGATTTCGTGAAAGACCAAAGCGCTACAGTTTTAAAAAGGCAAACTATGGCATTGTTCATTCAAACAAGGGTCATAACAATGTTGTTTAATATATAACTCGTATATATGCCCAAGTATTTTATTGATATAAAGTCATGACAAGGTTGATAAATATCAATACACAAATAAAAGCGATATAACGTTAACAAGGCGAACTATATCATTTTCCCTTAAAACAAGGTTCATAATGCTACTGGTATTGTTTTTTTCGAATTTGTCCGAGCTTCCAATAATATAAAGGCACGGAGTTCGGCAACGATCATTTACAAATTGAAGGTGCAAGAGGGTCAACTACAAAACAACAACATACGGACATCGCGTTTGGCCAGTAGAGCTTATCAGTAAAACAACAAGCTGCAAAACCACAACAATCTCAGAGATAAAGTAATAAAATCACAAAGTGAACAGCAGATTAAATTACAATCGATAATCCATTTGCAGTGAGATGAAATACTGCATCGCTTGCAGGCATGATATTGAAAGGTAGTAGACTGGAATTAATCAAATGGCTTAGCGAGTTTCCGGAAACACGTACTCGCGGAAACACGTACTTGAGTTATTAGCCGTTTATTATACACCTTTGTGAAGTTTAGTTATGCCATAAACGAGTATTTCGTGGATTGAGAAGTTATGGAAGGAAACTGTATGACATGAATGTTTTTAAATAAATATTTTAAATACAATGCATGACAATGCAGTGAATACTGAACTTTTTTCGTTATAAATTATGTCACGTGACCTGTTAATTTAAAATAGTATTAAACATATTGCTTACCAAGCAGAACTGCTGACTTAGAGGACACTTATAAGTTACTTAAAGTTCAGTACAATAAATACTCAAAAGGTGATCCCTTGGAAGCAATAAACACGAACAAGAGAGAAAAATAGCAGACTCGGTTTTATTGAGTCTGTTCTTTAGATTTAATTATAAGATGCAAAACTCTCACGCCTCTTAGCACCGCCTTAAGCGATAATCTACTTTAAACTCCTGCCAGTACAGTTAAGACACTCAGCGTTTCTTCCTTCATGAGGACTTTGATAGCTGCCCTACAATGAGTCGGTTTAATTACCAAGTATACCAAGAAAGTAAGAATTCGAAATTTAAGAACCGCTGTTATTGAATTATTAATATGATAAAAGTATATCAAAAACAGCCCTTCGTACGATTTCACTATAAAACTAACACAGTTTGGGAAACTTTCTAATGCTGAGGTGTATAGTGTGTCATAAAAACACTTCATCTCTTTCTCTGATATAAGTATTTAGATACGGATTCAAATGTTCCTTAGCTCCCTAAACAAACATCAAAAATAACAAGAAAAAGAAGAAAACACAACAAAAGCAACAAACGTTCCTTATGCAAATACAGTTGTCCAAACCATAAAATAATTCGTGTTTTTTTAAGTAAATTAATAGACAACATGCTTAGCAAAATGTAAATGATGATTTCGATGTCATTAACAATTTGACAATGGGCATTTCTATGACCAACCGAACTGGAAATAGAACACGTAACTTCCATCATATGCATTATACACGCATCGACAACAATATGGTTGCGCTAATATTGTGATTGTTAGATAGTCGATTAGTTATTGCTTGTGCAGCTTTCTTGTAAATCAAACATATTCAAATCGAGACAAAAGCTTTATTTTGTATTTGAGATTTGGCAGTGATTGAGGGTGTAAACCATGTCAACAGTGCTAAGTCGCAATGAATAGTTGAAACATCGTAAATAAATACTGAAAATGGGATCTCTTATAAGTTACTTAAAGTTCAGTGCAATAAATACTCAAAAGGTTCCTTGGAAGCAGCAAACATAAACAAGAGAAAAATAACAGACCCGGTTTATTGAGTCTGTTCATGAGAGAGAATGTTGAGTGCAACACCTCTCACGTCTCCTAGCACCGGCTGACGCGGTATTTTACTTTAAAGCAACAACGACTGGGCTTGATGATCCCAGGTATATTATTTCGTAAAACATATTGACAGGCTTACATACCATATGACGTCATGAAGCTCATAGCTATTCTTCATATCAAATGACACGTTGAATAGCATTTTTTCTAATTCTGAAATGTGTCAACACGTTAATGATACTTAATGTGATATAATTAATAAGTGTATAATGTAATAGGTGTTGTATAATTTATATAAAGTTTATGTTGTTTTGATAAAAAGTGTAATTAGCTTATATAAACTGTATGCAGAAGTTCCTGTTCGCGAGATGTCTTTACTAGTAAGCGTGAACACGTACTCAAACTAAATTGCTTTCAAACAGTTGTTAACGGTAATAGATAATGACGCAATGTTAATATAGACAAACTGAAGTTGCAACTATAATTACGGTACCGGATAAAACACATTCAAATTGATGTTAGCATCCACATCTTATAATGAGCATATATTGTTTTTTTTGAAATAATCTCGCTAATAGCGCAGTAACACATTTTAATAGTTTTATAATTTTGATTTAAAATAGTTTACTTCCTCAAATACAGAATAATATTTATTTTAAGAATACAGTATATATACTGCTGGAAATAAAAGAACTTGTCCGATCTTTCATTGATATTAACAATCTGTGCAAATTTGGTAAAGATCAAATAATAAATGAAGGTGCTGGCGTCTTCACAAAGATTAATACTGCATTTTTCATAAAAACAAGGGCCATAACTCCGGTGAAATAATCAGATCTGGCTGTTTTTTGAACTTGTCGAGCAAAGACACTGGCAAAGTTCCAAAAAGATCCAAAGAATGAAGGCCAAGAGTGTTCATAAGGCAGAAGTTAATGGACGGACGGACGGACGGACGGACGGACGACGGACAACTCGTCATTCCATAAACTCTGCTGGCCTTTGGCCAGTAGAGCTAAAAACCGAAGAACCAGTTCAAAGTTAATTAAGAGCGGAATTGGTTTCGTCAATATGTTAAATGCACATTCAAGGTAGCAGTAAACAGCTGAGTGTTAACGGTTTTGTCAATTTTAACAAGCCCACGTGGGTGATAGTTTATTATTTAAAGTTTCCCTCTCCAGATATAAAGCTACTTTTGCTCGGCAGTTCAACTGCCGAACCAGTCGTAGCAAACGAAACATGTCATCTGGGATACTGCAAGAGTAATAAGACATTTACTCTCCGGAGATTGAGTTGTCATCGAAGAATTCGAAAAGGAAAATGAAAGGACTGACTATTGAGAGTTCTACCATATATGAATGATGTTGCATAATCAAAACTTCGTATTTTGGCATGGTACTTTTCTATACATATAGAATAAATCATAAAAAAAACATACCAAAAGAGTAGGAAAGGAGAACTTTGGAAATCGTCGAACATAATAAATAAAATAAAATAATATAATATATAAAATATATATATATTGCAGACTGTTCATGAACGGTAGTGAAACAATGTAAACTACCGTTCACGCCCTCTAGCCCCGGGTTAAGCTAAACTCAATATTTAAAATGTCAATAGTACGAACGTTTAAGCCATCCTGAAGATGGTATGCATATGACGGTGAACCTGGAACCTTCAATGTATTATGTTCGTACCATTCCATGGCCAGCGGCGTATGGTCCCAGTGTCTAACAAAATGCTTTGCCCTAAACGAGAAAACAATGGGCGAAATAAACAAAACGAAATTTAGTTGGAAGCGGAGATTATGAAGCCTGCGTATCACAAGTAACTATCAAACGACTAAATTAGAAAGCAGACAACATATCATACGTGTGATTAAACAATGTTCAAAGCCTTTTAAGTCTGGAGTAGTGGAACCACTTTTCCGAAATTATAGTAAGAAATGGTATGTATGAATGTACCAATATCTGTTTATAAATATCCGGCTCAACGATCTCCAAGGATTGAAATGTATAACAATTCAGCTTGCAACCATGTTTTGTAAGCTTAAGTCAACAATTGTTATAGAAGAATCTTTAAATTTAAACTGCTTTTTAATTCAGTCTTTTGACTGTTACCTGTGATAAGCAGCTTTCATAACCGCTGCCCCCAGCTTAATTCCATTTTGTTTATTTAGCCCATTGTTTTCTCGTTTAGGGCAAAGCGTTTTGTTAGAAACTAGGACAATACGCCGCCGGCCATGGAATGGTGTGAAAACACCTCATCTCATTGAAGGTTCCGTGTTCATCGTCATATGCATACCATCTTCGAGATGGCTCAAATTCTGTACTATTTTCAGTTTAAATACATGTTCTACTCAAACCTGGGCTATAGGGCGTGAACGTTGGCAAGCACGTTTCACTACCGTTCAATCAAACCGAGACTGCAATGTTTTTTGTATTTATTTCGCTCGACGATTTCAAATTTCTCCTTTCATACTTTTTTAGTTTGGCATTGAACTTCTCAGATAATAGAGCTCACAACAATCGAACAACAATTTACGTAATTTAAATGCAGAATCATGGCTTTATTATTTAGTTATTCAGGATTAACAACATGTCTATACACTGAGGTATTGTACTGCATGTGCTATTGGCGTATAGGAAAACATCGTAACGGCATCGATTGTGTGAAATTACGGCAAGCAATTGATGCATTAGACTTAATATTACTTGTGCCTTGAAGAATGCTTCTCCGGTTTGTTAAATAACTACCTAACGTAAAAATGTCATTTTGCCATTGGACGTTTCAATGCGGTATACATATTGTCAACCCTTTTATGTTTGTGGTGTCGCATACATGTATTTGCTTTTAGTTTCGAATGTGTGTTTTTGATTGGATGCGTTCTGTGAATGATACATTTCATATTCGACTTGTGTGTCTACTTTTAGGAACCAGGCAATATTTATGGGGTGTGGATGAAGGGGCGGGGTGGTGGACAGGTGAAAAATAAAAATTGTATATAAAAAACTCTACGTCCCATGGCAAACGAAATAAAACGTATCATTCCATGGTTTGTCATGACAAAAAAGTATCTGTCCCATGCCATTTAGCATCGGTCCCAACGGCCAGATAAATATAACCTGGTCCATAAGCATCCTTTTATGGTCAAAGATCACTGCTTCAATATTTGAATTGTTAAAAGTTTTGGGGGAAAATGACTTAAAAAAGGTGATAAGGAAGCGGGAAAAACATATCTCCCCATGGTTTGTCGCGAAAAAAGAGTACCTGTCCCGTACCATTTTGCACAGGTCCCAACCCCCCGATAAATATTGCCTGGAATAATATTCATCGAACGTTTGAGCACAAGAATCAGACTCAGACTCAAAATCTATTTTTTGTGCAAACCCTATCAACACAAAAGTATGGGTAAGAATTGTGATTTTCAGACATTTTCTGTTAAATTACCTTTAAAATTACTCGTTTCTGTAAGTAAATATAGTAATTTGTTTGTAAAAATGTTGCTTTTTTTTGGAATAAAAACAACAACGAGATTTTGAGTTGAGTTCGATTCTTGTGCTCAAAAGTTTGATGAATATTAGGCCTGGTCTCTTAAATGCTGTCTTTTTAATAAATTAAGTGTACCAACTACAGCATTCGCCAAAATGGCTTTATCGTGTACTGGTTAATAAACTAATGCATATTATATATTAACATCGGCTAGATATCGTAAGACACAGAGTTCTTCGTGGATTTGCTTGTTTACAAGCACTTCTAATTATGAGCACAATTTTCAACAAAGAGGGTCATGCTGCCTCGCCCTTTAAAAATGACCGTTTTATGATCAAAATACGTTTGTTTAGTTCAATGTTTTGCGTACATGCTTTGAAAGACAAATGTACACTACGTAGATACGAATTTAAAAACTAAGACGACTTTTTATGTTTTTTGCTGTCATATCTTGTAGTATTTGTTTGTTTCTATGCATGTTTTATGGTTGACTGTTGTCCTTGAATGCTACATTTCCTGTTCGACTTGTAAATATACTTTCTGCAACTGACCAAGCGCGAGTTCCTTTTGTGTTTGTGATGTCGTTTGCATTTATTATTGCTTTTGCCTTCTTGTTTGTCTGTTTGCGTGTTTGTTTCTGTGTTTTGTGGTTGACTGTCCTCCTTGAATGCTACTTTCCCTGTCCGATCTTTTTATATTTCGTTTCCTGTAGGATCTGTACTGGATATGTTAATTTTACAAAGATCAAAAAATAATCGCTGGTGTTTCCAATGTCCACGGTGGAGAATTTATGGTATTTTGTACTTGGCAATCAAATTTAGGTCGATTTCAATGTCGCTTAATTTTGGTTTAATACGAAGACCAATTAAATGGTCGAATGGCCTTCGGTTTTCGATAAAAAAAGAGGTTCATAACTAAACAACGATTAAAACAGTATCGAAAGTTGGGTTTGAAGGGTTAGATTGTAATTTAATGGCATACTGAAGGGCTCATTTGTCCCGTCTATGAGACATTGATGGTTCATTAGATTCAACATATATACTTTCGGCTGGTGATGTACGAAAGGCTCCTAAGGCGAGTCTTAATCCTTGATTATGTATAGGATCGAGCATCTGCAAGTATGACTTGCGAATCGATCCATATACTATTTGAATAACACCGACTGATAACAATAAAACATGGTCTAGTGATATGTAATAAGGTTGATCTTGGTATTGTAATTCTAACCAATAAAATCATTGAATATAATTTCATTCGTTGTACTTCTTGACTGTGCCTCTATTAACATAACGTATATTAATGCATGGACAATCCTGTTAGGTAACCAGATTGCGTGTGCCAATCCTGAAAACCGACCAGTCACATCAGTTAATGCAAAGTTGGCCACACAATTTAGACTGGTGTTCAACGAATTTTGGTTGAATATATTTGCTTTAAAATGGCCGCCGCAGACAAGGGGAACAACAGGAGGTGCCGACATAAATCGAAGATTACATGTACATTTACGATCTGACAGGCAATTTTGTACACATGCATACCTTCTGCTTGTATTATTGTAGATATGCATATGTGTCCTCTTCCTCAGAATCGTGAAATTCGTACGAAAAAAAATTCGTTGACTTCAATATGTTTTTTAAGAAAATGGCCGATGTTGCGAAAAGCTCAAATACGTGTTGGTTAAAAAACAGTAAAACATCGCCATGGCATATATTTTGGATATTTGTTTTACATGTGGAAACGCCGCCTTATAGAGACGTGTCCACATTTTCAATTTTACATAGAAAAACATTAAATATGACTTTAAAAAAAGTCCCCAAAACGAATTACTCAAATTGGGACAGGGCCACAACAAGTACCATCCTTAATTAAAGATCTAAAACACTATCTAAGACGTTGGAAACATCTTTAGGCGATTGTATTGCATCTTTATGTTCATCTAAATGTTTGTTTGCTATTAAAGTCAATAGACATCTCGGCGTCTTTATTGCCTTTTGTATCTTTATTCTTAGGCAATTCGCCAATAAAAATAAACCGTATATATCGCATTATGTTAGGCAAAATGAGTATGTAAATATAAAACTAATAAATAACGTAGCCTGTCACTTAAAACATATACCATAATAATTCGTTATTTATGAAATAACTTCATATATCATTTTGTGTTTGTATTACCAGACAAGACAAATAAGAACGCTCAAGTTTGCATTTGATATGTAAATTAATGCCAGGACGTGCACTCTTTATTCAGGATTGTGACAGGATAGTATTAAACATAAGGTATTAGACAATGTTTAAAAGTCATTTGTCCATCTCTTTTTTATTATTCTGGAATTTAGATGAATTCACAAGATAATTTATTTCGGAAACTCTAAAATGCCGAAATCATAAACGTGCTATGTCTGCTTATTCCAGTAGATGAACTTAAATGCAATGTGATTTAGCTGATGTGTACAGTTAATTCTGCTGCAGCAATATGAAACATCTGAAACATCTGCCTGCACAGGCTCCACTGGAAATAAAATAACGGCTTTCGGCAATGTAGTTGAATACGATTTTCATAACATGGTTTAATTTATAAGTGGCAATACTTGATGATCTTAATATATTGTTTTGTAAATCTGAGACAGCATGTTAAGGTGTTGCTGGATGGAGAATAACTATGCATACATAAATTGTCGGGTGGGTGGGTGGTGGAATCCTATCCATTAATGCGCCATTAAGATGTGTGATGCATTGAATATTAGATCGCCGTTAAACCATTGCACCTGTTTTTCATTTAAACTAATTTTAACGACATATAGTAATTAAATAACTTATGATTCATTTAGAATCCCTATGAACATTAAGTATATGTGTGTATTAAGTTGCTATTAATATAAACTTCTAATTCTCTAATTCTAAATATGCGTGTTTCTGCACAATGAATTCATTATATTTTTACTACATAATGTCTTTAAGAGAACATACTCGCACATGTGGTGAACTATGTACAAGTGGTGAAAGGTCCACGTGCAGTTAAAAACAGGTTAAAACATCTCTGACTGGGGTCTACGCAATCCTCTCACCAAATCCCTGCCCGAAAGGTAGCGATGGATTGGACGTTGACTAGACTGGATGGTAGGGAGTTCCAAAGCCGAATTCCTGATGGGAACTATGAAAATAGTAAACTGTGGTATACACCTATGACACAACGTGACCGCTAATTAACGAAAAATAAAAATAAAACAACATACTGAAATCTAAAAATTCATATATCTGAGACGAATGAACGCATATCATTGCTGATCAGTCATATCATTACTTTAAAACATGAATTTTAAAAGATAGTGCTTAAAAGAAATGCATATATGTTTAGCCACTACATTGTTGATATTCCATTGTTTTAGAACAAACAAAAGAAACAAATGAAAAACCTGCCTCTATGTTTTAATATGTTTGCTTCAAACACAAGCTGTATTGTGAGGGCGTCGTCATCTGATACAAATTTAAAAACACCATTTTCTCATGCAATTATATATCTAACAGTGATTTACAGTTACATATACAAAGGATCTTGTCCTCCACACACCCGATCAACCCCACTCCCTCCCCTAAATACAAAAGGCTCAACATAGGTCCTTACTATTTAGGGAATAGTAGGAGTCAAAATTAATCACGAACTGTTAAAAAGTATTGTGAGAGAACTCGGCGTGGCCCAGTGGTAGAGAGACCGCCTCGCATACGGATGTTGTAGCTTAAACAAGCCGGGTCATTCAACGACTTCATAAACCCAATCCATTGTGAAATAAGGGTTGTTTATAGTCATGGCTATTTATTTTTTCTTTCTTCAAATACATTGAACTTTCCAAAAGTGTTATCATCCTAATTATATCGATACTTCCTACACTTGTTAACGCTAGTATTCTTATTTGCTTGATAATGCAACTTTCATTACATAATGCGTTTGATTCCATAATTAATTGCCAAATATTTCGTTCGTGTCAGCATCAACTATTCTTTGAGACATGCATCACTAGCTCAACATTTTTCCCGTGATTTTCGATGTAAACTATAATGAAGATGACCTATGAAATTTCATGTACTAAAATAATCTTTTTTTTTTAAATGCATTTTTTTTTAAAATGTACGAACACTTACAGTTACTGAACAATATTCAGCTCTACATTGTTGATTCTCTACATTGTTGATTTAAATATATATCCATGTATAACATTGTATGACGATATGAACTATAAAAACAGGACACAAAGGTAACAAGTAGATTGTTTTAGTTTGATCCTAAGCATGAGCATAGTTCCTGACTATCCATTAGAAGAAATCCAAATTGATAACATCATATTAACATGGCGGCATCTTAGATCACATATTACCGCGAAAAGGCATTGCCAGTCAAATATATAGCATCAAAGTTTGTGCAATGTCATTTTGCGGATTGTTACATCCGTAGTTTATTTATATGAAAGCGATGATTTTCCCTTTATAATTATGTATTTTAATAACAAACATGCAACGCAAATCATACATCAACACCTGCGACTAACATTCTTTATATAACAACAGAGCCCAATTTTAAATCCTGTTGACTTCCGGCTAACAAAATGTCAAAATTTTGAATTTAATAATTCGTCGTAGTACATAGAGGCATGATCCCAAAAAATGAAGGGATTTGCCGTCTATATACGATTTATAAAAAAATGTGCAGGAAACTCATTTCAGTCCAATCAAAACCCACACGAATATTTACGACATCCCGAGGGAAGACTGATTGCATGTATATTTTCATTACGTTATTTCTGACTGACTCTCTAAACGTTTGTTTACTAATTGAAATTACGCCGTTAATATTTTTGTTAAAGAATTATTCATGAAAATGTGTTCCCGGGTTACTGCTTAATGGGTCTATATTTCTCAACTTTTTCGTTGTTCTGGAGCTTGTAGTCGAGATGAGGACTTTAATATTCGAAATATGTGTGTAATTATGAAGTTTCTCCATCAGGGCTCCCGTTACCATAAATTTCTGAAACCCTTTACAACACTGAATTATTGTAACCCTGATCTACTTTTAAAATATAAAAGTAATTTAAGAACGCTTCTGCGACAAGATACAATATACAAGATACAAGAAGATTTATTTTAAGTCGGTTTTCACAAGCAAATTATAACATTAGCTCAACGAGCTATTTGCAGACAAAACATTTAGTACAATGGATATCTTTATTGACACTATCCAGTTTTATTGGGATGACAATAGGGTGAGTGAGGTTTGGTGCACCCTAGAATCTGGTTTAAACCGTCGAGCGGCTTTTTTTGTCACTGACTTTCGAACCCAACGCCTCTAGCGTACCGTTCTAATGCTCTACTAACATCATGGGCAAACGATGTTTCAAGATAAACATTTACCCGTTGACAGAATACTATATTAAAAGGTACTAGATACATAACTAATTGTGCAATATATACTATATACATGTACTACGTCGGCTTGATAAATATATCAGTGGTTATGGGGAACAACGCATGTCAACTAACTTCATATTTCATTGCAGCATAATTAATAGTTGACAGAATACTGTGGTCTCTCTCATGTGACGCAAGCTGTCATCGAAATTGGAAAAGGTAAGGATTGTTCAGATAATTGTAAAAAACAATCCATCTTTATGGTATTATGTATAGTTTTAGAATATGCAATAAGTTTACTACATTAATCGTACCCATGGGGCCTAATTATGAAGCAATAAAAACATATAAATCAGTAAACCATTGTATGTTTAAGTGTTAAAAAGATAGGATTCATAGTGACATTTAAAACAAATAACGTTTAAATAAAGTGTTTTGTTGACCTTCAAACAGAAACCAATCTTCTATCAATTTTCTAGCAATGAAGCATTAAAATTACATGTACATCCGGTTAACACGCGTCCCAAGATTGCATCTGGACGCTCGACTGGCTCACCTGGCTCTTATAAAATATACCAGTGAATACAGAACAGGGGATTCATTGGAAGCAAGTTAGATATGTACTATGGCTATCGTTTGCCAAATAACCAGATATAATCTATATAGTAGCATGAGATAAGATCTGTGTTTTTCCCAAGATGTCGACAAGTATTCTAAAGGAAACAAGAATCACAACTCGGAAATTTCAGCTATATAATTTATATACTGCACACTTAATTGCAGGTCATCCCAAGATGATTTGTAAACATAAAAAGGTTGCAGCTATTTAGAGGAAGGACAAAACTGTACTATTGTAGAAATTTTAATCACAGTACACTTTAAAACAAGAAATTCATAAATGTTGAAGTTTCGCTTTGCATATTTGAACCATTTCAGTACGGCATTTGTTTGTAAAGAATGAATGAATGAATGAATGTTGTTTAACGGCTGATCAACACAGTATAGGTTATTTAGAGCCACCCCAGAGAGAGGGGAATGATACATAGGAATCCGCGAACCATGCCCTACTCTTATTATCCAATAGATTCCTATGATTCTTTAACGTGCTCGGAGGATAGACCTATGCACGGGACCGCCCGGTTTACGTCCCCATCCGACGGACGAGGCTAAGGAAAAGTGTCTTGCCCCAAAACACACCGATGAAACTCAGTGGCACCACGGAGGATTACAAATCCGCCGCGCTACCGACTGCGCCACGCCAGCCCTTGTTTGTAAAGAGATTGCAAATGTTTACAATCTAAGTTAGCTCACCTGCTTGAGAGAAACGCGTATTCCATCAATAATGAAACTTTGAACGGATAACATTTGGTTTGTTAGGCGTTGTGTCTAAATGTAACTATGTACCATTGGATTAACAGCAGCATCTTATACATACGATATACAGGTGCATATCGGACAATTTCGAGTTCCTTTTCTTTTTTCCTTTAGTATATTTCCCGTTTTACAAACTGATCCCCCGTATTAACTTCAAGGTAATAGTTTACATACTAAGGGCAATGATTATAATGCAAGTGTCAATTTTATCAAACTGTTATGAAATATATTTTAACCTTATACAATAAATATACAAGGAACATTTGGTAAAAATCATAACTCGTTTACTAAAGTGTTTAGTAAACAAACTTAAATTACTTCTTATGTATTCTACAATTTAATGGCAATAAATCGTTCGTGCGTAGTCGGATATAAACGGTATACAACAGTCGGATATAGATGGGTTACGACCTTGTGCACGGTTTTATTAATATCAATTTAAACATTTTGACCAATTAGCAAAGACAGATAAAGGTTCTAATTAAGCTTTAGTTTGTAGACGGCTGACCATATATTGTTTGGATTAGATGACAGGTGAACTGCATTGTTTCTCTTCATTTCCAGCCGTTGGATACATTTGCTCAAACCTTACTAATACGAAAATATCCACCACGTTTGGTGAATATATATACCACGTTTGGTGAAAGACAAAAGAGCTGTAGTGATGGAAAGGCATGCTATGGCATTGTTCATTCAAACAAGGGCCTTACCTATTACGTTTATTATATAACTTGGTTTATTTAATAGTCCGAGATGTTATGGATATAAGATTGGTAAATAGTAATTGCCAATTAAAATTGTTATAATATTAACAAGGTGGACTATATCATGTTTCATGACAACGCTATTGTTGTTTTTCGAATTTGTCTGAGCTTTCATTGATATACATGTAAATACCCGGAGGTTAGCAACGGCCATTTACAAACTGAAGGTGCTGGAGTGTCAACTACAAAAACCAACAACAGACGGACATCGACGGACAAAGATCCATCGCACAATCTCTTCTCGCTTTAAGCCGGTAGAGCTTAACATGATAAGAAATCATTAAACAACAAGCTGCAAAACTACAATATTCTCATAGATAAAGTAATAAAATCACGCAGTGAATCGCAGATGAAATTACAATCGATACTCCATTTGCAGTGAGATTAAATACTGCATGGCATGCAGGCTTGGTATTGAAAGGGGAGACGACTGTAATTAAGAAAATGCATTAGCGAGTTTCCGGAGCACTTGCTTGATCCGTTTATTGTATAGCATCGTAAGAATTCTCTCAAAAACACGCAATCAACATTGTCTTAGGCAATAAAAGTTTACATTGTGTTTTAGATGCGAAGGCTTCATAACCGCTGCTCGCAACTAAATTCCATTTTGTTTATTTCGTATTTCGGGGCATATCATTTTGTTAGATACTGAGACCATACGCCGCTGTATCCATGCCATTGTCGGGATGGTTAAAATTATGTACTATTGATTTTATGAATATTGAGTTCTGCTCAACCCGGGGCTAGTGGGCGTGAACGGTAGCAAGCATATTTCACTACCGTTCATGAACAGTCTCAAACAAGCCGAGGCTACAATATTTCGTATTTCCAAAGGTACACTCTCATACTCGTTAAGAACCACCACTGCTGAATTATTAATTGATAACAATTATATTAAATAAAATCATTAATACTCTTTCTCTTTAAAACTAACAATATATTTTAGAAACTTTCCGTAACGCTGAGGTTTTTTGTGTTCCATAAAACAACGCGACTCAGCCTCCACGTACCCCTACCCGCTCCTCACTCCCCGCAAACCTACAACAAAAAACAAAGCAGAATCGAACAACAAAATAAACAAACATTCCCACAGGACAGTGGAACTGTTTTAACTGTTTGTCTAATTTGTATAAACCACAGTGATTTGATATGTTATTAGTTTACGCTTTGTTCCTCCACAGGTAAAATGTTTTTTTCTGTCGGCAGTTCAATTGCCATTCCAGTCGTAGCAAAAGAAACATTACATAAAGGATACGGCCCAAACAATCATACTAGAATAATGAAACATTTACTCTCCCGAGATTTATTAGAATTTGAAAGGAAAGTTTTACTCAACACTTGGTAAAGGAGGAGTCTTTAGACTGTCGTTGAACTTCTCAAAATATAGGATTCTTAACGATCGGAGAACAGTTTTGCTTAATTTAACTGCAGAATCATGGCTTTATTTATTGATTTATTTATTAAGATCACGATTTCCAACATTTTTATACACAGAGGTATGGTATAGCATGTGATATTGGCGTATAGGAAAACATCGTAGCGGCATGTAGTGTGGGAAATTAAGATATTGATGCATTAACAGTACATTTTAAGCATATGCTTCTCCGATTCATTACATAACTATCTTACATATGCAATTTGGCCACTGACCGTTCAAAGGCAATGTGACAATATGGTATGAGTAAGGATCCTATAGCCTGTTTTAACCCAACAGTGGCCTTATTGTCACTGACCCTTCAATGGTACCCTTTTGTTATTTTTGCGATGTCTCATACCTTGCTTCTATTTAGCTGTGAATTCTACATTGGTACTTTTTTTTGACTTTTGTATCTACTTTGAGGTTGTCTTTTTAATAAATTTAGTGTTCAAACTACATTATTTCGCCAAAACGTTTGTATCACAATTGGTAATTAAATTACAGCATTTCACCAACATGTCTGTTTCATAATTGGTAATTAAACTACAACATTTCGCCAAATTGTTTGTATCATAACTGGTAATTAGACATATGCATACCACACTTTATCACCGCGCAGGTATCGTAGACATACCGATACTGCAGTGGCTTTTGGTCTTGTTTTTGTTATTTTTTTTTTTTTTTTTTTTGATTCAGGTAGGTTTTTACTTCTCAATTATTTTTTATTATTTTTTTCTTTTTTTCAGCCCTTCTACAAGGCCCATTTATTTGGCTATTAACAACATGGATAATAATATACTAATATGAGAGTTATACAAGAATTTACAAAATCAATACATGTAATCCATAAATACTCTCATACTCTTTCACTCATTTTTGTAAAAACTGCTGTCAATCTTATAATGTCTTAAAGCATTTTTTTAATGGACCTTCTCTTAATCCTATAAAAGAAATAGAAAAAAAAGAAGAGAAAAGAGATACTCTGTGTGCACGGTTACCCATATAATACAATATCAATAGTATGTTACATTATGGAAGATGTTATTGTCAGGGTCTAGTCACATGTCTTGTTTGTTATAATAGTAGATATTTTACTTATTAATCTATTTATATATATATATTTTTTTTTTTTTTAATATTTTTAACCTTTGTTTTATGAGAGCCCGGATATGACACAAGTTCTGTGGAAGGGACTAATAAACTGGTGTTTATTAAATTTAATCTTGGAATCAAGTTTTGTATTTGTTCCAATTTTTTTCAAAGGTTTTTAAGGTATTATCTTTAAATGCTATATATTTTTTGGCCCTGAAGGAGTTTTCAAGTCTGTTATGAAGTGCAGTAATAGATAATGGAGAAGTTAGTTTTTTGGCCGAGAAAATATAGTATTTAATTTCCAGTATGATATTCAAATCAGCTAGTATATATTGTTCTCCTATATTAAATATAAATAATTCTTCAATAAAAGGCAAAGTAATACTGTTCCTTATAAACCATGATTGTATTTTTTGAAGAAATGATCTTGTTGAAGGACATGTCCAGAGTAAATGAATAATACTTTCCTCTTGATTACAATAAAGACATAATGAGCTTGGGACAGCTTTAATTATTTTCAAGTATTTCCTTGTTGGTAAAATTCTATGATTAATTCTGGCTTGAAACCATTGTAAGGTTGAACTATATTTATATTGTTTTTGTTATTGTTGTTGTTGTTGTTTTTAAAGCTACTGTTTGCCTGGGCAGGAAGTACATTTTAGAGCAGAGATTTTAATACAGAAACATCTTGGCATTAAACGGAAGTATTTGAAATAGATAAACAAACTTTGGCTCGTTACACAGGCTGTCTAGTCATGCCGTTTAGTTTTGCATGAAAGACGCTGCTGTGTCTGTTAAACTTTCATTTGTGAACAAATGTATTATCTTTCTGTTGACTAGAGAGTCTACATTCAGTTTGTTGACTGAGTTGTTTAAATAACATTCGTTTGATTGCCTGAATGATCCATACATATATATGCATTATAGGAGCATGGGGTTTAACATAATCGCTGTGGTTATAACCAAACATAAATTTATTTAATTGAAAGAAGAAACTAGTTGCAATATTGCCGCATTTTACACGTTCGCATGCACAATAAGTGCTATGTTCATCGTTTTCAGAATAGACACCTTCTCAGCGTTATTATAGATCAGTGACTCAAATAATTATAAAATGCGTGTATATATACCTATGATTATCCTATCCTTTATTGAGACGTTATTAAAGAGAATGTAGGCATACCGCCAATTAGCATTATTAATATATAGAGGATATTTGTTGTATTGGAGTGAATAACATTTTATTTCATCGAGAAGTGAGAAAACATTATATTTTCACGAAAGCGAAGCATGAGTAAAAATATAAAAGTTTTCTCACTTCGAGATGAAATAAAATATGTTATTCAAGACAAAACAAGAATTTTTCTTTTTATTTTATGATTTTACAATTTGTTTTTAGGGAAACTACGTTTAGAACAACAAGTGAGGCAATTTCAATAACTAAGCCACTTTACACATGTTTTACCCTACTACAGAAACTAGTCCGAAGATTTTTTATTTATATCCAAATAGAACAATGTTTTTAATATATTTATATTGGCAGTCATTTCACAATACACAATACACAACCATAGTTATTTACAATTCACACATTGCAATATCTGTGAAAAGCGAGAATAAGATTTTATTTGATGACGTAGAAAACTTTGAACAGGTAAATTAATTCAGGGTTAAATGTATTTATCAATTATCTGGCAGTCACGCAGTGCAGACACGCAGTGGTAAAAGTAGAATCTACGTCATGCAAATAATACTTATTTCTACATACAAATTAGTAGCGGTTTTCAATATATGTTTCCGAGACTATAAAGAAATGTTCATATGATGTTTCAGAGTAACATTTGTTAATTGATAATACTACAAAAAGGGTGGCCATTCACCTTTAACATGTTTATGGATTTAATAAGCGTTCATGACCCGACATGTGTAGAACAACAATGACGCTATTCTAACTTGTACATAATGATTCCCGATTATGTTGCAAGCGCTGTAGATATTTATTTTTAATATTCAGAGCGGTAATGTGATAGAATACGTCATGCTCCTCAAATAAATCAACAACGTTCATACTTTTATTTCACTGAAATTATGAAACTGCGAATAAAAAATGTGTGAATCTTCACAAAATTGGCTTACGCCGACGATATACGTTGACCAGTTCGCGTCGCCCATTAATCATCAGCTCAAAATGAAAATGACAGACGAAATACAAATGCATCCAATGCTATAGAAATGCTATAGAAATAGCACAATTACCAGAAAAATAATCAACAATTTGTTTATATCGAAGCCAATAGGAAAGTATACAATAACAAGTGAATGAATTTGTACGTTGACATTTTAATTGGAACTCGTAGTTTTGGAGCAGGATGAATCGCAGGCGTGTAGTCTGTGTCAAGTTATATTTCGCAATACGAATTTAACAATCTATAATACAATGCCCATCCTTCAGCTAAAGATCTAAAGCACTATCTAAGACGTTGGAAAGATAAAAACAAATCAAAACTTTCTTGTCATCTGAATATATCTTTAGGGGATTGTATTGCACATTTATTTTAAAATCAATAGACACCACGACGTCTTTATTGCCTTTTGTAGTTTTGTTAAAATATTCTCCTTACTACATCCAGGCGCGTATCCAGGCATACGCACGTACGCCAATGCGTACAATTCGTCAGCAAATGTGAAAAAATAAAAGTTCCAAAAGTTCAAAATATGGAATAAAAACTGACATTGACACGGGGCAGACATTGAATGAAATGCTTAAATTAACTCCGAGACGTTACCTCGGATTGCATACATTCATAATGTATTGCCAAGTAGTCGCTGTAAGACACGTTAAAAATGTATTGCGAAGTAGTCGCTGTAAGACACGTTAAAAATGTATTGCGAAGTAGTCGCTGTAAGACATGTTCGTTCAGCTGTAAGACACGTTCAGAATGTAAGACACGTTCAGAATGTATTGCCAAGTAGTCACTGTAAGACACGTTCAGAATGTATTGCCAAGTAGTCGCTGTAAGACACATTCATGATGTATTTGCCAAGTAGTCACTGTAAGGCACATTCAGAATGTATCGCCAAGTAGTGACTGTAAGACACATTCAGAATGTAAGAATGTATTGCCAAGTAGTCACAATAAGACGCATTCAGAATGTACTGTCAATTTGTCACTTTAAGACACATTCAGAATGTATTGCCAAGTAGTCACTGTAAAACACATTCAGAATGTATTGCCAAGTAGTCATTGTAATACACATTCATGATGTTTTGGCCATTTAAAATAGAAAATATAAATATTTGTCAATTTATATCTGACCCAGAGACCCCCACACAATATCTGGTATACGTGTTTAATACGCGTACCATTTGATAGTTCTTTATTTATAGAATACCTTGTTATTTATAGTGTGTTTGTCTACCAGGAGAATTACGTGTATTTACATTTACTGCTCAATAGTTAATCGGGTCCAGACTAAAAACAGACGAGTAAGTGTAAAGGTCGAATGCAAAATGTAGC
Source organism: Cyrtodaria siliqua (assembly GCA_037043455.1). Taxonomy (NCBI): domain Eukaryota; kingdom Metazoa; phylum Mollusca; class Bivalvia; order Adapedonta; family Hiatellidae; genus Cyrtodaria; species Cyrtodaria siliqua. The sequence continues at coordinate 220,142 of JAWPHD010002068.1, read as the reverse complement.
ATTCACAGAACAATAATTACAATGTTAGGTGTAAGCAAAGTATGTGACACCACAAACATAAAAGTATTCACAAGGGGGTACCAACTTGGAACGGTCAGTATGTTTGTCAATTTAAGTCTGACCCATTTGATACACTGAAAAAAATTCCTAATTACTCACTTTTTTATCTTAATTATTTGTTTCTTATTTTAAATATGTTTTAGAATAGTTGTGTTATAAGTATTTTCTTTTGACTAATAGTTTGTAAAATAGTTATTTTTTGTTTTAATTTGTACATCATTCGAGAGTTACCCTCCCTGTATATGAAAACATAAAATGTGCTGATAAATAACATAACATGAATCGAAGTCTGCTTAAGGATATATAGTTCTTAAAATTGGTAGGAAACAATACAAAAAACATAAAAGTTTGACCCATTTACTGCATATCTATAATAAAATGAAACATGGATAATCATCAACAGCTCAATTAACTATCTTTTTATTGAATAAGGTGGGTACATACTTTGCATTTCAAGGTGCCTGTACGTCAAATATGAATCGAGCTTTTTTATTACTTGCTATATGTTTTCATACCTGATATGGTTAGATAGAATGAAAATAGACGCTCCTGTATCTGTTTACAATATTCTCATAGCCGTCCAAACATTAAATGGATTGACAAAAGGGGTACGGTCAATGGCAATAAGGCCACTGGGAAATTAAACTAGGTATTACTTGTGCCCATCTCTTCTTTATTATTAATTGTGTCCATCTCTTCTTTATTATTAATTGTGTCCATCTCTTCTTTATTATTAATTGTGTCCATCTCTTCTTTATCATAAAGGAATTTAGATGATTTTTTGCAAGACAGCTGTGCAAAAACTCTATACATTCTTTCGTATACTGTTATTCTCTGCTCAGACCGGGGCTAAAGGGCGTGAGCGGTAGCTAGCATATTTCACTACCGCTCATGAACAGTCTCAATCAAGCCGAGACTGCAATATTTCGTATGTGTCGTGCTCGGCCGTTTCCAAAGGTCCATTATCATACTCTTTTGCATGGAAAAGATCAGACATGATAACCTATGAGAATTCCAGTAGATGAAATTAAATTAATGTTGCTGATATATACTACAGCTAGTACTGATGCAACTTAATGGAACATCTGCCTGCACAGTGTCCATTCGAAATAATCCACAGTATAGGCTTTAGGAAATGTCTTTACAAACGATTATTAAAATATCAACTACATGTAATGGTTACCTATTCAGGGAACAATACTAGACACTTTGATTTTAATTTCTGTCAATCTGATTGTTATTTGGGTAAAGAATAAAAAGGCTTATTATATCGCAGAAAACACATACCATGTGAGAATGTATAATACACTGAACATGAGATCTTCATAATTAGGCGAATATAATTGTTTTTCTCATAAACAAATGGTAAGGATATCAGAATTCATTAAGAATCCATGAAAACACGATAATGTATGTGTTTTAGTTGCTAGTAGAATATACTTCTAAATCTAACTATACATATGTCTGACGAATGAATGCATATCATTGCTGATCAGTCATTTCATTATTTTAAGATAGGAATTTAAAAAGATAGTGATTAAAAGAAATATATATTTAGCTTCTGTTTATACTTATGAAACAGCGTAACCTCTAATAAACTAAACACAAAAACAAACAAAGATCCTTACGCAGTTAAGTCTACTCATTTACTTACAACATGTATTGCTCTGGTAAACATCCATTCACGAAGACATTTGGCAAGATTTCAGAAAATGAGACATATGCATTACAAATCACTTTGTTTCCAAACACTTTCACATTGATACCTTCTACTGTTACATCCTGTGTTTGAATAATAGTCGGAGGAATTCTGATCCAAAGAGAAACACATATCGGCTTAGTATGAGACAGAGAATGACAAAACACAAGTAATTTTACCGTCTGCATCCGGTGAAACTGATATCGTGTATTGTGATGGCTTTAGAAGAGGCTAATAATTACCACGCGGACCACCGGGATGTTATTCTGCACGCAATTAATAATTATTGTTTGAGGCGCTTGTTTATTTGATAATCATAAATCTAACAAATAACACTACTTGTTTTGTCTTGAAATAAGTTGCAAATTACGTCTTTGATACTGCTTAAACTAACCCTGGTGCGTTACCTAGCAATTTATTATAAGTTTTCTTGTAACTAAGGAATCATTTAGGCCCATTCATCATGTTTTGGACCTTTATAATAGAACATATCATTATTTGTCAATTGTAAGTCGGACTCCTAGATGATGTACCGCTATTTAAACAGTTTCTACATTAGAAATAAGCAATGGAACATTGGCTGGCATTGGCAAATATATAATTATCGTCTAGAAGTATTAAACCGCGTTGCATAACATGATAAAACGAGCATATAATAATTTATTACATACTTGTAATGGACGAATACCGTCAGTTAAACATACGTATATACTAAAGGAAAAAAGAAAGGCACCTCGGGAATTTCCGCTATATAATGTACATACTGCATTCTCAATTCCACGAATTAATACAGAAAAATACCAAGATGTTTTGTAAAAAAAAAAACGGTTGTAGTTAAGAAAAGGACAAAACTGTGTTGATGTAGAGATTTTATTAAAAGTACACTTTGTACTAACAAATTCAGAAATGTTGAAGTTCCACTTTGAGAATTTGAGCCATTTCAGTACTGTATTTAATGTAAAGAGATTGCAAGATGTTACGTCCTAACCTGCTGACCTGCTTGAATCAAACGCGTATTCTATCAATAATGACATTTTGAAGGTAAACTATTTGGTGTGTTCTGAGTTGTTTTAGTCTTTTTTCCAAAAGGAGAGGTCTAATGCAGCCATGTACGATTCGATTTATATAGCGGAAATTCCCCAATTGCGTTTCTTTCCTCCTTTCGTATATGTATTCAGTAAATAACGTTATATTTCATTGCCATATAGGTCTGCCTGACCAGAAACATTAACACATATGTAATCTAAACCTGAATAGAATATCGCTCAAGCCTGTGCTAGGGCGTAAGAGAGATGTTTCTCCTTATATAACATCTCAGGAACAGACTCAATAAAACCGAGTCTACTACTTATCTCTCTTATGTCAGTATAAATTGACATTCACGTTAGTGTGGCGGCTGTGAAATGTCAAATGTCAAAATCAGAAAATCAGTAGTTTATTACGTATTGGTCCTTTGAGATCATCAATCTCTGTGGCTAAACTGGTAGAAAGACGACTAGGCCGGTACTAGGCGTCGTGAGCGGTGTTGCACCTTATATTACCCCTCACGAACCCACTCCATACCCACTACTTGTCTCTGATGTTTGTATTTGTTGTTTTAAAGGGACTCACCCTTTTAGTATTTATTGATGTCTATCTTATATTGAGTTCTGCTCAACCCAGGGCTAGTGGGTGATAACGGTAACAAGCATACTTCACTACCGTTCATGAACAGTCTCACTAAAACCGAGAGTGCAATATTTCGTATTAATCTTGTTCAGACTTTTCCAAAGGTCCACTCTCATACTCTTGTATACACTAGATACATGATATACTAGTGATAAGTGGAGTGAACACCAACACTTTTTACTGCAGTGTTTTATTTTGCATTTATATGTAGGATTAAATTAGAGCATATCTAATTCAGTAACCATTTCCATTGGTGTACTCAGTGTTTAATGTTCTCCTATAATCCGGGCGATACAAATATGAAAAGTACTTTAACGTCGCTTTTAACAGTCTTTCAGTCATATTACGACGGTGTCTACCTGTAGCAGTGACGGCTCATCTGTATAGTGTTGCTACACTGGAATACAACGCCGTAGACACAGGACACCCCACCCAGTCCCACCCTACTGACACCGGGCAGACCAGTCCTAATACTACCATGTATACACTGAACGTCAGTCAAGCAAGGAAGCTATTGGTACCATTTGTATAAAGTCTTTGGTATGACTGGGCCGGGGATTGGGCCCGCGACCTTCTGTATTCGAGCATTACGCCATCGCCGCGATTGCAATACACTTAATATACTGTGGCGAAAAGGTTTAGCAAGCTTTTGTTGCCTCCTGGAAGTAATACACTTTTGTTTGTAAATCAAAAAACTACTGCCATTGACACACTGTTGTATTAAACACGCATCAATAACAGTCAAACATCATAATGACGTAATGAACAAATAAACGTGTACACGAAGTCCCAAAATATCTTGTTTGCAGTATTATTTCAGCTAAAAAACTTGCTAAACTGTTGTACTAGACCATCATTATTTTTGAAGAGTTATTGTGCTGGCCAAATGTTAACTATGGTTAATGGCGCTGGTTAGGGTAATTGTGGTAGATGACGTTGTCCAGAGTTTAATTTAGAAAAATGGGTATTTGGTAACTGGCACGAGGTTTTGGAAAACTAGATAGCGCTGGCCTAAGAGTATCTATGCTAAATGGCGATGGCCATAGGAAAAACATTGTTATTACATCTGTCATCGGTATTAAACACAAACTATTGAAACTAAACCCTGGTTTAGTGAATTATGAAGGAACAAATATCCAGGGTTTGTGAATTATTACGAATATTAAATCCCGGTTTTATGAATTAGATATGCAGTACCGAATATAAAACCCTGGTTTAGTGAATCATGTTTAATAGAATTTGAGAGAATATGCAATAAATGGAACACAATTAGAAGCCTATTTTGTTAAAACGGTGAAATTATTCGTGCTGTTATTACTCAAAAACAGGACATAATACTAGATACAGCCCCAAGAAAACAAACAGATGCCATTTTAATAGGAATTCACTTGCTATTTAACGGCTGATCAACGCATTCAGTGAGAGGTTATTTCGAGCAAACCTAGACAGATGGGAAGGATAACTTGGATCGAATCGGAAACGTTGCCCAAGGAGACACAAAGCAACTCATTTGAGTTAGTGAACCACGATCCCAAAATTTTCGGATTCAGAGTCAAACGTTGTGCTATCAACTTGGCCGCCGCGGCCCCTTCTAGAAATTAACTATGGTGTCGTTTTTAATATCGAACGAATTATTAAAGTTAACAGGTGCGGTAACTCAAAAATGAGACGATATCCATATTGCAAAATCACAAACTTGTCAGAAATAAGTTCGCAAAGTGAGGAGCAGATGTTAATGCAATCAATTACTGTGATTACAGTTAATGGTCTGCAATGCAAGAATGTTACAAGTTTATTGGATCTACAGATATGGTAAATTCCCTACTGTTGTGTAAACATCCCTCAACCACGGAATAGCGCACACAAGCAAACAAATGTAACAAATAACTATTCGTATATTTAGATAGTTGCAAATCATTATTCTGAAACAAAAACGAAAGTCATTATTTCGATAATTGTTACATTGTTGCATGTTTTTAAAATAATATTACGGATATCTGTAATAAAATCACGTAAATATTGTGTCGTGTTATGTTTTTAATACTTTAAAGATAACTGTGTTTCAATTCGTAAAATATACAGCAGCAGTTGTGTATTAATATTGTTTATTAAAATTCCGTATCCATAGATAATAGTAACAGACGAATTTAAATGCTTACAAAATCACAACATAAGGCACATATATAAGAATTACATGGTTAGTAACTTAGAATTTCAGCTGTGTTTTGGCGAGTGTAAGAAAAGTGATAAATGCGAGCCTTTGGCTCTCAAACGGCCCTGTCAATCTCACGTTTGCTATTCTCCATCACTTGCACATAAGCTCACCTCTACGGTATCCTCGTAAGAGGGTGTTGGAGTATATGAAGAAAGAAAGACAGCATCATCTTGATCATTTAGTTATCTTAAAGCTTTAATACGAAGAGCCAAATCATAGTTAAATAGATTAAACAACAAAGAAGACGGTGGATAGTATTTTCTTGAATACCGGACAAGGATATCCGTCATTTTACCGGGGCTAGATTATAAGAATCATACATGAGTATCCGGTGAAGATAGGGAATTCCAACCCGAGGTATACGTGTTTTTATCAGAACCGAGGCTCTGCCGAGGTTCCGATTAAAACACTTATACCGAGGGTTGGAATGCCCTATCTGAACCGAATACCCATGTAAGATTCTTTTTCTTGCATATCAGAGACATGTTGTGCGTTAAAAGTCAGATGCTCTGCCGAGGTTCCGATTAAAACACATATACCGAGGGTTGGAAATGCCTATCTGAACCGTATACTCGTGATAGTTTTTTTTTTCTTGCATATCAGAGACATGTTGTGCGTTGACGCCTCCAGCTACTAACGTTTTGCAGGTTTTCCGGCATACCGGATGTTGGCGCGCGTGAATTTTATCTCGACCCTAGGGTGAGATGAAAATATCTAGCCCCGGTAAAATGACGGATATCTTTGTCCGGTATGCCAGAAATTTCCATCTAACCCTAGGGTCGAGATAAAATTCACGCGGGCCAACATCCGGTATGCAGGAACACATGCAAAACGTTAGTAGCTCGTGGCGCCAACGCACATGGTGTCAGACCGGTGAAAATCAGCCCATTGAACACATCGCAATATAGGTTATATTTGGAGATCAGTCATTTGGCAAGCAAACTGTCCCATACATTTGGCGTCATTCATTCACTGAAAATACGTACTAATCATGACAACAGGCATAATACTTTAAACTCAGGTTAGATTTAAAAATGAAATAAAAACTGATCTTGGGGAAAACACATGCAAACCAGAAACTTTGGATTTTTTCAAGGAACTATTTCAGCACCCTACGACCCGAAAGTATTTCCTCACTGGTCTGAAACCACATGTCTCTGACATGCAAGAACAATAATCTTTCATGGGTATCCGGTGAAGACAGGGAATTCAAACCCTCGGCATAAGTGTTTTAATTGGAACCTCGGCAGAGCCTCGGTTCCGATAAAAACACTTATACCTCGGGTTGGAATTCCCTATCTTCACCGGATACCCATGAAAGATTCTTATAGTCTTAATCCTGATTTCACATCCAACCAATCAGTATAATGGCCATTAACTCTAACACATGATGAGACAGATCCATACATAGCGAAAACATATTTTACCAGATATGCCAATTTCACCCAAAAGCTGCCAATGTTGATATGTTAAAATAACATGCTTTACGAAAATCAATAAATGCACAGAAAGTAGACATTTTATTTGTCTTTCTTGTTTCAATCATATGTATTAAGGATGAAACATGATCAATGGTGCTTCATTTCTTCCATTAAGGATGCTGACACATGGTTGCTTACAAAAGAAAATGATGTGCACGTGCACATATCTATGTAAAAAAATAAAATAATAACAATAAATAAATAAAGTGAACGAACGAACGAACGAACGAAAGAACGAACGAACGAACGAAGGAATGACTGATTAAATAAATAAATAAATAAATAAATAAATAAATAAATAAATAAAAAACGAACGAACGAACGAACGAACGAACAAATAAATAAATAAATAAAACTGCGTCCAACTGCCACGACAGACCAGTCAAATCCAAAGAAAGTGGGAAACATCCTAACATTTGCGAAGACTATTATTAACGAAGAAACAATCATCCTATAATCTTCGGAGACTAATACTAGACGAAAAGGGAACCATCATCAAATATCCAGAGAATACTATTAGAAACCCCAGCGGCCTTTTCGTTTCAATAAATTCAAACCAGACCATCGTATTATCGTATAATCTCCGGAGACGAATAAGAAGAATAGGGAATCAATGTATAATATCCAAAGAATGATCCTATAAGACGAAGAAGAGATCATCGTATAATCACAGACGATTGCATTTTAATGTAGGTGCAAAATAGCGAAAGCAATATGCAGACTGATTGCGGATGATTCTACCACCGCACTAGAATCAAATAGTGATAATTTGAACCACTATACTGTCCTTAAACATAGAGTAAAGAGTAAATTTGTTAACAACAAATCATCCTTTATGTTAACCACAAACGTACAGTAAGCCAACATGTGTTACAAAGGAGCTTTCGATTGTATACTTTTTCTCTAGTAAACGTTAAACTACTTATCCTATACCCAGCCTTATAATAAAGATATAAAACACGATGTTTTTATAAGAGTTTCAATAAATTCAAACTATATCTGGCTGTCTGATTTGCATTTTGGCATTTTGTTAAAGTATTTTAAAATTGCAACAAAAAAGCAAAGAAGATCGTTTACAAAGAATAAACTTTATATCAAGCATATGAAAAATCAGATATAATCAAAGTACTGAAAGTACTGAGAATGCAAGGTTTGATAGGAAACTTACATACTGTATGGATATGTGCACGATTGCTGGACATTTCCATAAATTTGACTTAGTTTCAGCCAAACTGGCGATCTTGGGCGACCTACAAAAATCTTAGAGGGTCGATCCATTCCGAATATAATAGTATGATCAGTTGTCATTAAACTGTTTCAAATCTAGACTAGAATAGTATTTTATGAAATTGATGATGGATAGACAGATTTGTGTTGTAGGCCAAGCTGTCACTCAAGATGACCTCCATGTCTAATATTATTTCATTTACAGAGTGGCGTGTATTAAGTAGTCTTCCGGGAACAAGATGCACAAGAGGAGCTGCATGTATCACTCTACTGGCTTGAATAGTCTAAGGCCTACTAGAAAACATTTTATTTAGAAATCAAAGCCAGATAACTCTGACGTGTCCAGTCTGATGCAACTGGTTTCGAGCTTGTCCAAGTTCAGTGGCGTAACCTAGAAAACGCCTTCTGTTGCAGGGACAAATAACTTAACAAGAGGCACTACTTCCCTATGTCTGTCCCACACATTACTAAAAAACAAAAACAAAATTATAGGTGGAAGAAAGAATTGAAATTGATTATAAATAAATACAAGGGAAAAGTGGCCATAATTTTGACAAAATAACAACAACAACAAGAAACAGAACATAACCTAGCTTGACGCCACAGCCATGTACAGTTTCATGATTTAGTCGATTTCGAAATACATGTTTACAAACAAAACATTAAATCTTTTGTAAGTACAGTGCCCGAATTCACCAAACATTACTGAGAAAATGAATAGACTCCATAATATATTTTTGAAAATGGACGTCATGATGTCATCTAATTTGAAAAGCCCGTGTTTGACCAGGTTCTGATCAAAATCTATTCATTCATAACAAGTGTCAAACTCCAGATTATCTGAGCTTTTATTCATAACATGTGTCAAGCTCCAGATTGTCTGAGTTTTCATTTATAGTAAACAACTTGACAAATGCGATCAGTGAAAAAAAAAGGTTAGAACATTGTGACGTCATTGACGTCAAGACGTCATGACGTAGAGAAACGTGTTTACGTTATCGCAACACTAGATACTGAACTCTACAACCTATGAAAGTTTTGATCAATTCCAATCTTAAATACAGAACAAGATTTCTATTTATACTATATTCCAGCAGAATAACAATCCACTAGTGTGTAATGTCTAAACATATTTCTTTATTTAATATTATCATTAATAATAATTCATTGACATCGTGAACCACTAAAACCCTATTGAAATAGTTGTTGCTATATACAATTATACATAATAAATATATTGAAACAACTCTAAATGTATTGAAACAACTCTTCCCCCGGAAATCTCGTTTAATTTGAGCTCTTTGCACGAATATAACACTGTCAAGCGAAGGTGCGTGTGACGTCACATCGTGTTTGCCCTTGATGAGAAAACACTTTGTAAAAACTCGCTTGAAAAAAACAACAACAACAACTCATACATAATGAGATTTTCGTAGAGTTTCTCGACCTGTTTATTTGCATTATAGTTGTCTTCAGCATCCAATACGTTCATCTAGCAAAGATCAGCATGCATGTACGACTTGAAGCCTCGATTTATGAGAAAAAATGGAGGTATCCGCCAGATGCCGATGAGGAGGGGCCAAAAGCAATGACTTTGAATGCAAGTTGATCAATCAACCTTGCATTTAAAGATTGAACAGAAAAAGTATAAAGGACGACAGTCAACCACAACACTCACAGAAACAAAGAACAACTTTAAAGATGATTAAATGGCCAAATAAGACATCACAAACACGATATATTTGACAATAGGGCTGTCGCCTTGGAACGGTCAGTGGCAAAAAAGGCCGCTGGAGGTTTCATCCAGGTTCTAGGGTACACCAAACCTCACACTTACCCTACTGTCATCCCAATAAAACGGGACAGTGTAAATAAAGGAATCCCCGCCATGAACTATTCTCTAACCAACAAGGCAGCATTAATAGGCAATATAAATAAAACACAAAGATGCTCGTGTTTATATACATATAAAAGAAAATAGCCTAGAAGGTCACAAAGAATGTACTCAATGACTTGGCAGAAGCCAGAGCAACAATAGAACAAACCATTGAGGGCACGGCAAAGCGACAAACCATTGAGGGCACGGCAAAACGACAAGATTGCAGACAAACATCAAACGGCACCGTCCTTTTAGGCGTTGTGTATACAATATCATAGGGTCGGTTGTGAATATAATAAATACTGAAAAGGAGATCCATTAGAAGCAAACAACACAAACAAGAGAGAAAAGTAGCAAACTTGGTTTTATCGAGTCTGTTCATGTGAGGTAATATAGCTCCAACACCTCTCACTCCAACTAGCACCGGCTTAAGCGGTATTATACTGTAAAGCCACTAAGATTTGGCTTGATGATACCAAAGGACCAGTAAGTAATAACACTACTCATTTATATATATAGTCGGGGAGACTTTTTACAACCGCCACACAGCTTTAACCAAACGCTAGTGTTAATATCAATAACTACTTAAAAGGAGATCCCTTGAAAGCAAAAAAAAAAAAAAGGGAGTAAAATAGCAGACTCGGTTTTATTGAGTCTATTCATGACAGGTAATTAAAAATACAACACCTCCCATACCCCTAACATCTACGTAAGCGGCATTCTACTTTAAAGCCACAACGAATTTTGCTTGGTGATCCCAAAGGAACACTTATGATTTATAGTCGGGGCGTTGTTTTATAAAACTACTTGATGACGTACACTGAAACAGTATACTTATAGATCAGTCTTTATTTTATGGCATAACATCGAATTTTATAACACAACTTATATTTAGTCGGGGAGACTTTTTTCAGCCGCCACACAGCATTAACCACACGCTGATGTGAATGTCAATATATACTGAAAAGGATGATCCACTGGAACAAAAGAAAACAACACACACACACAAGAGAAAAAATTAGCAGACTCGTTTTTATTGAGTCTGTTCATGACAGGTAATATACCATGCAACACCTTCCATGCCCCTAGCACCGGTGGAAGCGATAGTCTACTTGAAAGACACGAGGATTGTGCTTAATGATCCCAAAGGACCAGTAAGTAGTACAACTACTGATGTATAGTCCAGGCGATGTTTTATAAAACTGCTTGATAACGTAAACTGTCACTTATGCAGTGTACGTATTGATCATTCTTTATTTTATGGCATAACATCGAATTGTATTCTTGTTTTGTCTAACCGGATAATTACGTGTCTGCAATACGTAATAGTTATTCGTCTCCAAAGTATAGACTTTGCAGTGGAAACAGATGAATATGAAGAATCAGAAAACTGAAGTTCGCATGTTGAATTGAATATGTATGCCAGTGTATACTCAGAATTGGAAATCTATATTCGTATTAGGTATAAACTAAAGAGTATGATAATGAACCTTTGGAAACGGCCGAGCACGACACATATGAAATATTAATGTGCATTGTCTTCGTCTGTATTGTTCAGGAATTTAGATGAACTAGGTGTGTTATAAAAGGAGTTTCGTTGTCCCCTTCTGTATTGTTCAGGAATTTAGATGAACTAGCTGTGTTATAAAATAAATTTAGTTGTCCCCTTCTGCATTGTTCAGGACTTTAGATGAATTCACACGGTTCATTTGCAAATATTTTACATACATTTTCGAATATTATACCAAATTACAAAGCATTAACTTGCACGATAAGCATGTCCATTTAAGTCGGCGAAAGACATGCTATGAAATCAAGGCACTAGACGCAGCTATTAAACAAGACAAATGTTATTAAAGGAATGATTTTTAAATATAAAAGACATTGCACAATTACATATACAAGGGTGCAACAGATTGCGATTTAATTATATTTTCTGTAAATCAGAAACAATTTGTTGTTGTGAAATTCTAATGAATACAAAAAAATGTGCTGCAAATGTATTAATTCGCCATTGTGATATATATTACTGCTCTGAATGCATTATCGTCATTAAGAGGCTGCACCTGTTTTCTATGTAAACCAATTGTAATGACATACATTAAATAACTTATTATTCATTTAGAATTACTTTTTATTTCATGTGCTGATTTAGTTGCTGGTATTATATACGTCTAAATATACATTTATCTGCCAAAGCAGGCATTATATCCCAACTTCTATTTCTACGTGTCACACGAAAACGCAATTCACCACCATTTACATACACAACTCAATGTCTACGCCTCGGTAAAACTAATTCAACAAGATATTTAGGCATTACTATTCAGTCAAATCTAAAATGGGATATGGCTTCCAAAGCAAAGCAATCACCAGGATTTCGACGAAGAAAGTTAAAAGTAAACTCCACCAAAATTAAAGATCACGCGTATAAAGTCCTAGTAAGACCAAAGTAAAAATAAAGTTCCATAACACAAGCTGCAAATCAGACCAGTTTGAAAAAGTATAACGTCGGGAAGCTAGGTTTGTACGTAACAGATATCACAACACTAGCTCAGTCAAAGACATGATTTAAAACCTGAGCTTGAAACCCGCAGAATCAGAACGCGACTCATCCTGTTCTATAAAATCATACATCCCATATTTGACAAATATATGACTTACCTACTCATCCCAGACTCAAGAACAAGTCACAGCAATCTAAGCCGGCTTCAAACACACCCATGCCAACAAAGTCTCTTACAACTAATCCTTCTTCCCAAAATGGAAGCAATTATCCACTGCATTAACCCCAGCCAGCACAGTGGATGCATTTCAACTACTCATCCCTGAGACCATACACACTTCCTCAAATCAGTTATCACATGTGTCCTTAAATCAGTTATCACATGTGTCCTCAAATCAGTTATCACATGTGTCCTTGAATCAGTTATCACATGTCTCTTTAAATCAGTTATCAAATGTGTCCTTAAATCAGTTATCACATGTGTCCTTAAATCAGTTATCACATGTATACAGTTTTAAAAAACATTGTAATATAAAACAAATCATCATAAAAGCTCACATACAAATATTGTAAAGCACTGTATTAACCTGGCTCACTGCAAATGAACTTCATAAATGAAGCATTGCAGTATAACTACATGTGGAAGAAGAAGAGGAAAACTTGAAAAGATGTAAAACAACAGTTGTGAGATATTGTTTACACGTTGTTTTCCTATTTAAGATAAACGTCTAATAATTAAACATAAAAACAAACACACCCATTGGCCAGTTACTTACAATACGTCATTATCTGTTAAAATCCTTTCAAAAATATGGATTCTGAAATACGCATATTCAACGAATTTCGCATCGATTTTAAACACCTACATTGATATTTTACTGTAACCTCATGTCTGTAATACAACTATGTTGTAATAATAGTATGGACAAAAACCACCATACGACCAACACATATCATCTTAATATAAAAAAAGAGTATGATAATGGACCTTTGGAAACGGCCGTAAACGACACCTACGATATATTGCAGTCTCGGTTTGATTGAGACTGTTCATGAGCGGTAGTGAAATATGCTGGCTACCGCTCACGCCCTCTAGCCCCGGGTTGAGGAGAACTCAATATTAATAAAATCAATAGTACAAAATATTAACCATCCCGAAGATAGCATGCATATGGCGGTGGACATGGAGTGTAGTGCTTCCCCATGTCGTACGGCCTATAATCCCTGTATCTAATAAAATTAAATGCACCGAAGAGCGAAATAAACATAATGGAATTTAGTTGGAAGCAGCGGTTATGAAGCCTGCATATCACAAGTAACAGTCAAAAGACTAAATTAAAAGCCGACAACATATCCTATAAGTGGTTAAACAATACCCAGAGCCTTTAATCGGCCGGAGTAGTGGAACCACTGAATCGAAAATTAAGTAAGAAAAAAAAAGAAATGAAAAAGTACCACCGATAATTTAATATAAGTATCGGGCTCAGCGATCTCCAAATATCTAATGAGTATAAGACAGATAATGACAAAAAACAAGTTGTTTCACTGTCTGCATCTGCTGGTTAAATCATGGAGTGGGATTTCCTTGTCAGAAGCCAATAATTACGATAAATACCATCTGGATGTTATGCTAGAAATTTAATATTTAGAGAACATTACAAGTCAAATGATTAATTATTAAGATAAATAATTGTCAGACATTGGTAGTTTCTAAACTGAAAATATACACAGTCCACAATAATCACTACCAGTGAAAACACAACCCTATTATCAACACATTAAAGATTTGTTGTGTCTCAACGTTGCGTATATTGTCCTTGCAACCTTGTATTTGATGTTTGTCATGAATGAGTGTTTTTGATTGATTGTGTTCTGTGAATGCTTCATTTCCTGTTCGAGCGTTATAGTTTCTTTGGGATCACACACACATTCATACAGATGCTCACACTCAAACGTGCAAACGTATTCAAAAACGCGTGCGCGCACACACACACACGTACGCGCGCTTAAGTTATTGTTAATTGCTTCAACCAACAATACAACCTGTTAAAAAAATCTAAAACATTATTTTGTCGTACTTAGGCATCTCCAATTAAAACAGCAGACTACATGCACCCGAATGATGAGCGTTGGCAGTGAAGGTATGCTCAGATCACTGAAAATATTATTTCTGAATCCTTTGAAGTTACGTGTTATAATGTGATTTTTGTTCCAATTCATTGAACTTTCCAAGGCTTTATTATATTGCATATTGAGACATATCATATATGTGTAACCGTTATTATTAAACGCGCTAATGGTTTAGTTACTCTATGAAATCACCTTGTGGTGTGGCCAAAATAGCAATATGCGTGCACAGCAATGTAAAATATGCCAAGGAAAATTTATTTGACTTGTTAAATTGATAACTGGAAGATTGTTGCCATTATATGCAGTATGCAAATATTTATCGTTATCAAATGAGAACAAGCAAGGTTTTACGCAAGCGTAAAATACCTGTTGGGAGAACATAACTTGTGTTAAAACAATATTAAAAAAATAATAATAAAAAAATATTGTCACGAAGACGTAAAGATGCCACGACCGCCTTTTTCTTACCAGACACTTTCTTCCAAATGTTTACCATCAGTTTTTCCTACCAGGTGGACGACCTCGCTTCGTTCTGGTCAAATCCTTGACATGCGTTACATACTGATTACATATTCACCTTTGTAGCACGAAATGTTAGAATTACACATCAGCACAGACATACAATTGTTCACATGTAAATGAAGCGTGTGCGTTAGCGTGTGCATCACAGCACAAATAAACTGTTCACTGCTACCATGTGTAATTATAAAATTGCGTTATCAAAGCGAAACACTCAAAGAAACTGTTCATTGCAACCTTACCATGAGCAATTATGAAAAACATATAAGAGTCGCTGCAGGAACACGTTAATTATAAGCTTATTCAAGATTATGAATGAGTTATAGTAGTGTATATATTACTTGTGAATGTTACTTACATAAACCACAATCAAAAACCGAGACAGAAGTTTTAGTTTGTAGTTGAGATATGGCATTGTTTAAGACAAAGTCAATATTCAAAGTTTTACCTTTTAACTTAAACATAATTATAGTGAGTGTATCATTAATATTATTAACAATTTTGTCTGATACCTGAACTATAATGATAGATCAAGACAATATTTACGGTCTCTCTAAAATGTTATCTCCCTTGCAAGCAACGGTAGGAATTTTCTTGCGCTAAAAAAAGAACTACGTTTTTCGATTCTTGTTTAAGTCTTAAAATGTGCAAATATTTTCTGTTTTTTTTTTTGCTTTTGTTTTTATGTTGTTGTTTTGTTTTTTTTGTGTGTGTGTGTGTGTACTTGTTTTTTTTTTTCCTGGGTGACAAGTGACAGGAATGGGACACGTTCATGATTTTATATGGATATGCATGAATGTGCCTATATCTGAAAATCTAATACTGAGTAGTGATACATTTGCAAATGAAAGTGCAATAGACCAATTCAACAGGGTCTCTACAAACTATGGACATTTAAAAAAAAAGCTGGATATGTCGAGCAACAGACGTTCAGTTCTACGAAGAAAACATTTTTAAGAAAATTCAGGAAGTGTACAGCGGTCCAGAGAGGCCCTGCTACATATGCAGAGCGATGTAAAAACAAATGTGCTATGGAGACTTAAAGAATAATCTGTAGGTTGCGTTCTTCCCACGTAAGGATTTATAACGAGAGTAGAACGGTTTTCTGTATTCAAAATACAAAATCATGGTATGACTTATTTAGCAAACAGTTGGCCCATTTACAATTCGCCATTACTCTTTCATTTTGCTCGTACGACTGCAGGCTTGAGCACTCCACGATGACGTCGACCTAAATCTGGAAAAGAACGGTAATTATAACGTTTGATCTTCTTAAACCAGCTTTGTCGTATCCTTGGCTTCTTGTGTCCATAAATTATACGAAATGTAAACTCCGTGTGTATTGTTTTATCTCCTGTTTAATATCGCCGAGTGTGTTCGAGTATAGCCTAGTGGGTTGTTTATATGTTCACTGTATGCCACTAATATATAAAAAAACGTAAACTCCCAGTGGCCCCGTTGAAAGACGGTAGCCATATTGTCAACATCAGTATGATTATGGTGTATCACACGTACTATTTAAAATAATCGTTCGTTTAAATCCATATTTGGGCTGGAAGCGTTCCTTGAATATTCATTGTTTCTATAGAATGAGATGTTGTTTTGGAATGAAGCCTTCCTTGTTTCTATTGAACGAGATTTTGTTTTGGAATGCAGCGTTCCTTGTTTCTATAGATAGAATGAGATGTTGTTTTGGAATGCAGTGTTCCTTGAATGATGAATGTTAAATTACATATACTTGTTTCTACAGGCTGAGGAGGTTTTTTGAAGGAAGTTGACGTTTAAACATACGCATTAAAGTTTCGGAAATAAAGCATTCACAGAACTAGGTCAACCAAAACTTTTAACATGCATCGAAACAAGCAACAATTGCAAGAATATGTGACATCACAAATATAATAGGGTAGACAATAAACAAGCCAAGACTGTGAGATATCCATGCAACAATCATATAACATCGGCGAACGAAGCAAACCATTTTGACTACACTAAAGTTGTTGCATTTATCGGATATCGGATTATACTTAAAGCTACAGACGCCTTATATCAATCGATTTCTTCTTTTTCTTAGGCGTGTCTTTATTTGTAACTTCATGTTCACCAGCTCATGTCGAAATCGGGTATTTAAGCGAGCAAATATATCGCATGAAATCATTTACTGTATATACATCGGCCAGTGCACATCGTATCTATATACAGGTAACAGTATTTTTTACCGAAGAAAAAGTTAGCTTCTTTCGGGGCTCGAGCACACGACCTTCTGATTTCAAGTCCTGTGCTCTATCCATTGAACTACAACGCTACTTGATAATATAGTATACTTACTACCATATATTATGAGGCAAAATAACTTAACATATTTGAACGCAACTAAAGATGGTTCAATAAATATGCAGTCCATAATGTCGCACGTGTAAATTAACATTGCCTGGTGTTATACTGTATCTTATCAATATGAAACTAATACTTCGTCTCAAATCAACCATATATCGACTAGTTATTAGCGCTTGGTGAGTTTTATGCGCGCTCTTGTTATTACGTAATGCCTATTTAGTGTTAAAAAGGCTACACAATACCAATAAATATTAGTGGTCTAGAGGTTCAGCGTACATCTTTCAAATCTTACAAGTGCAAGACTGTGGTTCAAATCCCGTTCCGGTCAACTATTTTTTTATCACATATATTCTGGAGCCGTATATATATCAATGTTACCTGTACGGAGGCTAAATAAAAATGTGAAATTGTACGTATCGATTTCTCCTTATATACCGATTTTTGGGGTGTTCGTCGATTTGAAACTACTTCACACGTGACTCATTCATATTCGTGAGTTATTACCAGTTAAAATAGGGACTGTGCAGCTTTAAATGTCAGACAAGCAGTATCACGAACATGTATATTGATATCGGACAAAAAACGATTGTTTCATACGGTCATGCTACTCTATCTTTGATAACTTGCAGATTAGGAACATTGCTAGTGTTTAGTTCAACGTTTTTCATCGTGTTTTCTCGATGTAATTTAAGGATGGATACTGAATATTAATTCCTGTTGGCACCATATAACCACTTCAGCTGTGAAATTATACAAATCCAGAAAAATGACGAGTTTATTCTCATTTGAGAGAGTTGTAAACGTGCTTTCATGTACGTTGTTATAATACCCTTGGAATGTAATGGACTGAATTCCATTACTCTTGCATATACGAAAGATGTAGTTACGTACTTTATTTTCGTTTGTCTCTTCGGAAAACGACATCGATTGCAGAAGGCAGATGAAACAATTCCCAACTATAGTATTCACTGTTATTTTGTCTGATATGACTGTATAAAGAAATTTAAATGTATGTGAAACATACCAAAGCCAAACTGACTGACGTTATAATGTATTGTGTACACTATTAGTATTTGTCTATATAACCCTACAGTTAAAAGTATGTTCCTATATTATTTTGAGAAATTCAAAGCTTTAACGTGGAAGGTGTTGCACCTTATATTACCTCTCATGAACAGACTCAATAAAACCGCGTCTGCTACCTTTCTCTCTTGTTTGTGTTTGTTGCTTCCAAGGGATCTATTTTTCAGTATTTATTTACTATGCAATCTCTGTATATGTTTGGTTACCCATGGATTTTATTATGATGAGGATATTGTTTTTGTCTAAGTACCCATTATCTTACACTGTACTTGCTTATGTGCCTCTTGTGTGATGTATAATAACTTAAAATACATGTTCATAAATAATGAGGAAAGAAATGATTTATTAATGTCCCAGCGTGTTGTATAATGAAATAATATAGCTAACTTTAGGAACTGTACTTGTTGTTTGTTCAAGTCAACCAGCTGAAATTGTGTTGATGAGTGGGACAAGTTGAACTGTTTTACTATACATATATGTTTCTTCTTAATGTAGTATATTATATATGTGAACGAGAAAAAACAACAAAATAAACGTGTGCATACTTACATTTACGCACTTAAAAAGACAACCAAAGTCATGAGTTTGAGAGAGAGAACAACTGTATGCACTTACTTGCAACAGTACTTTCTCGGTTAAACTTCCATTCGTTTACCACGATATAACTGCTGACAATTACGTCCAATAAATAAAATTCCATTCGTTTTTTAATAGTGTTTTTGAATAGTTTTACATGGGAAATTTCAACTTTTACTAAAAAAATTTGAACACTTATATCCGGCGATTACCACACACGTTCTGTAACAATGCGCCTCATCAAAAAAATCCCAAGGGCAACAAATATCGTCTTAACCTAAGTCAGAGAATGTTGGCAGGAATGTAACAGACAGACTGTATAACTTCGTTGTCTGCAGCTCGTTATAACTGTATTGTTCTTAATTTGTTGGAAATTAACAACACCTATCTAGACTGCCGTGATGTTATAATATTAGCATTACATATGTTAAGGGTAATATGTGCCAATTGATGGACTGACTGGGTTAAAACAAAGCATGAATATCTGACAGTTGAGTAATGACGTGGGGCAATCTTGAACATAGAACACTTTAGAGTGGAGACGATATAATACAAAATGGGATCGCATGTACACACAAACTCGCGCGAGCACGCACACACAGCTACTTTAAAAGAATTAAAAGTAACATTTTATCTAAGCGTTCAATACTTTATTTGTTTATAACTGTTTCAATTAATGTTTAGATATTAATTAATGTGATGAATTGTGCAAACACTCGGAATCATTTGATGAATTATGTAAACACGCGAATTTAATATACACATGGTTAACATAAAAAAGCAATAGGTAATTTGCCATTATGATTCTCCAATTAAAAGTTGATAGTAATAGTATTAATAACAAGTCCAACTGATCACCAACGGTTAATCATCAGATTATCCTAGGTCAGAGAGAGAGAAAAGATACGTAGTGATCCGGCAAGAAGTTTCCTAACACATTCTAAACGTGCTCGGGGTAATTGACTCTGATTCAAGGGACCGCCTGTTTACGTCTCCATCTGAGGGACAAGGCTACGGTAAGTATCCACCGAAGAAACTCAAAGGCACCAGTGAGACTCGATCCCGTAATCTCCGAATTTCAAATCAACCGTTCTATCCACTAGGCCACATTGACCATCTATCTAGATAATGAAAATCTCCTAGTTATCATTTATTTTCTTCGATTTAATCTACACAACTGTAATAATGTTATCTACGCCCCCCCCCACTCCCACCCCTACCCAACCCCCTTCACCCCTCGAGAAACTGGAAAGTGACCAAATAGAGTCCTTACTTGCAAGTATATTCCTTAGTCTAGAAAACAAAAACAAATCTCAGGTATTGATTTCGGTATTAAGAAGTAAAGTATCCGCCTTCAGTCTGCTACTCTCCAGTCACTTAATTACCTCCTATGATAATGTACACCCACACATATTTTTATTCAGCACATACAAACATGTTTATAACATACACAGTTACATGAAAATATGAATATTGTGAATATAAAAATGCTCAGTGGTTTACATGCGCAAAACGCGTATTGACCAATACTGTAAAACGTGTAGCAATACCAAGTTGTTGTAAGAACGATAAGCAAAAAATACCGATTATCTAGTTGTGAAATATTCAGTTGTTTTAGCACGGAATTTTTATTTGTGCGAAATGGTTGTGTGGGGTAAAACAAAACATGACACATATAACATGTTTTTATTGGAAAAAAGTCAAAGAAAAACAAACACGCCACTCATCACATTTAATGTATAATGCAATATGCCACAGACAGGATTATAATTGAACTGGCAATGTTTTTGATGATTCTTTGTTATCTTGCATGCAGAGCAATTGCAACAATTGTAGCTGATCACGCTATAGTGTCTAGTAATCTTCCCGGTTATTTTTCCCAATTCTAACGTTGAAACTCGCGACAAATTACTTCCAATAAAGTTAAATTACAATCGAAGAAAAGCTAGCACATATGATCAATCAGACAGTATTCATCCACAAGACAATTCGCAGCACAATGAGATGTATATTAGCACTCGGCGAAGCAGTTTGTTATGCACATTGTTTTAAATACTTTGTGAGGGGTAGGGAGTTTCTAAAACATGTTTAGAACAATAACCAAACTGCCCCAACTTCCCTAACCCCTCCCAACCTCTCCATCCCATCCAACCGCCCCCACCCTTTAAAATGCGTTCCACCTATGTTTGCTTAAATTATTTCTTCATAAAAGCCCAAATGACAAAATAAAAATAACTATTACATAATAAAACCATTAACATGATTTATCTAGGCTTTTGACATAACTTGCAAATTGGATTTCCATAATTTAAATATAGATAGGTATTTTGGTAAAAACAACTTTATCCAATTTTCGGAAAACCTAGTTACTTGTAACTAACTACATATGTACATACATTTATAGATTGTTATCAAAATACATAAATCATTTTGAAAATATGATATATGCACTATATATGTACGGTTCATATAAACAGATATATTGGCAACATTTTATTCCGTTAAAGGGACACATAGCAATATTATGTTTTATTAACGCATTAACTTTAGTAACTCGATTTATTAATCCTGCCTCATTTTGATTTCAAAACTGCTTGCATATAATTAAATAAAACATATGAGAATTCAAATTTCTTTAATATTCCATCAAATGTTTAAATATATTATTGGTGTACTGAATACTATGAAAAGTTAGTAATATGTAAAATCAATTTCCTGCGACCTATTCGAATAACTCATATCAATGATAGCAGATATGCAAGCAATATTGAAAACAAACGGAACGCCGTCATTTTAAACAAATCAAGAGTGCTGTGTTCCCTTTAGTACATAGTATAATCAGAATGTTAAGGTCGCAGTCTCTGGCGTTAATTGTAGAAGCATGCAGGAAATAAACATGTTTTCGTACATAACAAATAATAATTGCTTTGGTATGATGAATATTTGCTTTGGAATATGAAAGTCTAAAACTACTGCATTATTACATTTATCATGCCTTTTTTGATATCTCGTTTAACAAATTGTAAACATAAGTTATAAATGTTCCGAAGTTTATAATCAAAAGGAATATGTCATACTGTTTACAATAACCAAATAAGCTAAAAGGATCTAAATAAACATTAGCTATTTACAATATAAAAGATAATCATAGGATGTTGTTGACAAGTTAGCTATTGACTAAAATGAGTTGACGTTCCGGATACGGGTTTACGCGTTTTACATTGGTGATGGAAAGCCTGTATATTCCTGGGAAAGGGTTTCCTTTGGGGACAAATACTTAGAAAAAAGGGCTTGGATTACTTTTTGGGGTATCAAGTTTTTGGAAATGTGGACACAGATCATGTTGGTGAATTATGCTTTTTTGTCTCTTTTTTAAATCGGGACACAGATCAAGTTGGTGACTTATGCTTTTTTTTTTTCGGTCTATTTTTGAAATTGGGACACGTTCAATGCATGATCAGAAGGGAAATGAAAAATAATGTATCCCAATGTAAATATATTTTGTCAATGTTGCAAGTTCTGAGGGGAATGAAAAATAATTGTCTCCATTAAAACGTATTTTGTCAATGTTGCAAGTTCTGAAGGGAATGAAAAATAATGTATCCCAATTTAAATATATTGTGTCGATGTTGCAAGTTCTGAGGGGAATGAAAAAGAAAGTATCGCAATTTAAACATTTTTCGTTGTATGCTGTAAGTTCTGAAGGGTCTAAAAGAACATATACCAATTTTAATATATTTTGTCAATGTTGCACTTTCTGAAGGAAATGAAAAAGACTAACATATATCGTCAGTTCCAAGTTCTGACGGGAATGAACAAGAATGCATCACAGTATAAACACACTTTAAAAAAGACAAATATTACATGCGTTTTCATTCCCTTCAGAACTTGCATGTTGCAAGTTCTAAAGGGAACTTGCATGTTGCAAGTTCTAAAGGTAATGAAAAATAATGTAATATTTGTCATTTTTTATTTAACACCGAGTTTCAAGAATGATTAGTATCAAACCCTTCATTTAGCACCAACGTTTGGCCCATGAATTTACAAAATTGCATTGTAACAGACCATTGTTTTTTATGTTGCAGATTGTCTTGCTTGTACCTTTCCAACGAAACAATTTGCATGGACAATAGCATCAGATTACAAATTGGGTATGTTTATTTCTTTATATCATGTAGATATGCACTTTTCTGCCTAATAAAGGGGTGGCCTAATACATTTTGCTTTATTAGACACTGACCAATAGAGCAAATCATTGTGGAATCCCTCGGCGTTTATTGTACGTAACGTTATCTGACGTCATGTACGTAACGTTGCCTGACGTCATAAAACAAACAAAAAACAACAACATGGCGGCGTCCTCGATAAGCGTAACATTCTGAGAAATAGGTAATGATAGTAATTCATGCAGAAAATGTGGATAATCTACATGATAAATAGCCTCGACAATCTTCGTTTTCTAAGCCTTGCCTAATAAACTTGATAGTTAAAGGCACTGACATAATATTCTCTATTTCTTTAGTACGGGGGGCGTTCTAAGATGTATATTTGTCAGATTCACAATACATATTAATGAACAAATAACGTGACATTGATGTAAATGTTTATATTCATTAAATAGTATGAATACCATGAAGATCATATAACCGTATGATATACTGGCTCAACAATAACAAATAGAAGCAATAATAAGTAGCGATCCTGGAATGTTCACACATACATTTTGGATTAATTTGAATGAATGAATGAATGAATGAATGAATGAATGAATGAACGGCTTGTCGACACATAAATCAGTCATATTGTGCGCAAAAACTGATGAAAGATGAAGAAATGAAGTAGTAATTGAAAATTAATGTAAATGTATAAAGGGAGGATATGGTAGTAATATAAACTATGTATATATGTAAATCAACAGATGTCGGTCAACGGGTGTGTAAACAAGTAAATATATATAAGAACATATTATAATAATTTATAAAGTCTGATTTCTTTCAGAAAATCTAAAACAATACTAACATCTATAGTATCAAATAACTCTTTCATAGTATTAACTGTGTAATACCTTTGCCTCATAGGATCAAAGTCTACACATTCGAACAAGATATGTTTAACCATTAACGGTGCAAAACAGGGTATACATTCTGGTAATTGCTCACCTTGTAATAAATATGAATGAGTATAACGTGTATGCCCTGTCCTGCACCGGGATAGGACAACTTCTTTTCGACGAATGGGTCTACAAGAAGGACGCCATTCTCCGAGTAACGGTTTAATTGAATGTAGTTTATTGTTCACCGACAAATCCCAAGCGGCTTGCCAAGAGTTACGAATATATGTTAATACTATTCTTAAAATCATTATGATTTAATATGGCATTAGATATATGTAAAACTAATGCTGCCTTAGCAGCACTATCAGCTCTATCATTACCACGTATTCCTACATGGCTTGGAAGACAGCAGAAAATAATAACATTATCAGCTATACAAGAATTGTACTTTTCTAAAAGTTGAAGCACAACTGGGTTATCATGTTTCATATTACCCAGAGCTTGAAGAGATGAAAGGGAATCAGAAAAGATTACAAAATGGTCATCATCAGATTTCTGAATATAGTTTAAGGCAAGTTCGGCATTGTCTGGCAGGCGTTTCTTTATGCTGTGTTTGTGAACAACAGCTGCTGCAGCTACCTTATCTCAATCTTTAGAACTATCTGTGTATATATGTTGAAAATAACTGTATTTCGATTTAATTTTATTAAAGGCGTAGGTACTATAAGGGCCAATTTTGGCCCAAAAATTCGGGCAAAAGAAAGTTGTTCATTTTAAATCATTTTTAAGTTTAACTATTAGAACAATATTAGAAGTTAAGAAATATGCTGATTTCAATTATTTTTTTTACGTTATATGACGTCATATACTGGTGCGGTGCGGCGTAATTCAGCAAATTACCCAAAAAATATAAAAAATCGGACACATTTAAGACGAATAGACTACCTCCACACACATGTACCAAAAAATAAATTTGAGTATATTTTCCTCTTTAAGAATTGTTTCAAACCTAAAAGTATTTTTTGGTACACGCGTGTGGAGCAAGTTAATTTCAAATAAATTGATGAAAAATATCCGATAAAATCTATGTTCGCTCTTATACGTCTTCGTACCTTTGGAGGTATATACTGTTTTGACACTAAACAAAATAGAAATAAACACATTTAAATAAAAAAAATATTCTTTTCTGATTCGGGTTTAATAAATAATCAATAAAAGTGACCTTTAGTCTAGCTTATAGCGCAAACGCGATGATGTTGTCCTCGAAAACACACGACGATTCTCTTCAGTGAGCACCGGACAACCACTACCGGTGCATCGTTTACAAATTGTACCATCAGTTTTCCTTCCCAACCGTTGGATGTGAAGCAGGACACTAGGCTGATATTGAGTTGTTGTAGGAAAGGTAAACACGTTTGATTCAGCGAAATACACATTTTATTACGTAAATTGTGTGTGGTATTGTTACAGGCTTGTCAAGAAAGAAGCAAAGTTAGCCCGATAGTAAACTCGCACAACGATCATCAGCAGACGGCTATGTTCATTTTAGAGGAAGAGCGATCTAAATGAAAATGTATAATACTACTGGCATTAGTAATAAACAACAACTGAAATAAACATCTAACCATATCTTTTACACAACATAGATAGTTTATAGAGCATTTTAAATTATTCGTTGACTGCATATCCAGCTACAGTTATTGCAACGTTCACCAATATGTAGTAAATGATATTGGTTTTGTTTACTCAGCCTCAATAGCTCCAGTAGGAGAGCGGGTTCAATCCTGGAAAAATGTTTTAATTTTTTTCTTTCCTTTTTTGGTTTTGTTTTTATTGAATACTGAATTAGCGTCAGAAAATAGTTTTTATATTGTAGAAGAACATAGTTTTTTTTATAGTTTTTATATTGTAGAAGAAAATAGTTTTTTTATAGTGTATTATAATTACATTTTTTCAACTTTATGGAGCATTCAGTATATCACATTATATTAAATAATATACTTTAATTTACGGATGCAATAAAGCTAGCTATATTATATATTAGCTAGATTGTTCCATAAAAGACATAGTGTAGGCATTCAAGATTGAAAAAGCTTATTAATCTAGAACTATTGATTTGTGCAAAATCAGTTTTAATGGTGTCCTATTACACGGAATACAATTCAATTTTTTTACAGCAACATACAATTCGAGTACTAATAACTTGTGATCATGGGATGAAGGTATGGCATACGTGGTGATTGGGGAGAATAATGGCTATTATCAACACGATATCAAACACAATGTAAGTAATATCTTATATAGTTAATTTAACATTATTAAATAAATATTAATTAACCATGACAAAATAAAACATACTATGACATGGATATTAAAGTAAAATATCTGTTGATACAGCATGTATTTAATTTATCTTTAGCTTATAACTAGAGAATAATGTACAAATTAATTAGCATAATAAAAAAAAATCTACTATATTATGGTAACATAGATATTAAGGTTAGAATAGCTGTTAAAGAATGCAGCTTGTATTTATTTTCTCTAAATAAGTTTTAACATACAAACTGATGGAAATTAAATTTCTTTCATTACAGTAAGTGTCTTGCCCAGGAAATTATTTTAGTGTGAAAACATCTAAGACAGATTCCTATCATGGATAAAAAAGATAACAGGTAAGCATTATGTGAATTAATCAGAATGTGAGTTAAACTCAAATTCGTAACTTTAGTATACTGTATTATAAACATGTCTAGCCCGTTTACGGATCTCGAATAAGCCATCACAATGTCGTCCGGATGTATGTTTGTCAGTTCGTTAGTTCGTCTGTCCGTCCGTCCATGCGTCCGACTGTTATCTTCTTCATTACCCGCTGGATTTTCACCAAACTTCACCATATTTGTTTTATATGCATCTAACAGCATGTGCACAATTTTGGGTCTCTGTGACCTGCTTTTTATGAAATATAGGTCAGGTCCGGTCTCCGCTACGTGTGCATATATGGCTCGAATAGGGCTCGGCATGCAAGCTGTGTCCTTCTAGTTAAATGTGTTCTTGTTAAATATATATAATTGTAATTCCTATGTTTTTATTTATTCTCAAACAGGAAACACTCATATATTGTTTTATAGTATAACTTACCTATAAAAGCATGCGTTAAAGAACCTCAAATAACACGTTTTTTCCTTTTTCTAAATCAAAGAAATATATTTTACACACATTGATTTTTCATGCTCTATATATTAGTAAAGCAAACACTTATATTTTCTATACATACAAAATGAACGATCCTTTAATAAAATATTTTCCTGCTGAAATTTTATTAATTCTGTTTTTTATAATGCATTATTAGTAATTTTATTAGTTGCAGGTTCTTCCAATGTGCTGTTTGTTCGAAACGAGCTAAGCCGAGGGACAGACGATATCTTGGTGGTCACAGCAACAAAGCGCTCAGAAAACATCCCTACCGAACGCTCATGCTGCGCGTGACAGATACTGACGTTATATGTGGGAAATGTCGTGTTTCACACTTTAGACGAATGGAAAAAAGTGTTCCAGAAAAGGTCTCTAGTTTAAGTGATAGTGATCCAACTTACCTGCCACCAGATACAAAACGATCTAAACCAAATTTGAAGTCGCCCAAGAATATAGCTTTACCATTGTCGTCTGTTGCAGGCTCTTCCCATTCTACATGCTGTGTGTGCAGACGGAGAGGACTTAAGTTTGTAACGGTACCAGCAGAAATGAGATACAATACCCTTATTGAGAGTAATATTATCATACCAGCAGGTTCAAGATGCTGTCCAGGGCACTTAGCAGAAGATAGATTTAAAGATGACGTCTTAGCAAACGGGGTTGATGTGAATACCAAGACTAACTTAAACAGGACTGAAATTGCAGATATCATTCAAAATGTTAGAGAAATTGCATTAAAAACAAAACAAAACGAATAGACTTTGATGAAACTTCCGACATGTCCGACTCGGATTTCCAAAATCTTTTAGGCATAAGCAAACAGGCTTTCGACGATATATGTGACCATGTAAAAGATATAAGACATACAAAAGTAAGGTCACAGAGAACATGCATTGGCATATTGCTGACTAAATTAAGATCCGGAATGTCTAATCGTCTGCTTTCAACGGTATTTAATATCGGGATTGATTCAGTGAAGAGGGCTATAGCTTCTGAAAGAATCGCATCACACACGACAGCTTGCGGACACTCTTTTTGGGGGCTCTAGAAAACCGGCAATATTAGTACTTGATGGAACGTATATTTATATTCAAAAGAGTTCGCAGTTCCAGTTTCAAAGACGATCATACAGCCTTCACAAAAAACGACCTCTGGTTAAACCTGTGATGATTGTGACAACAACAGGTTATGTCGTTAGTGTACTTGGGCCTTACCTAAGTGACTATAGCAACAATGATGCAAACATCATGAAACATGCTTTCGCAAATAACATGGAAAGATTAAAATATTGGCTCCAGGAAGATGATGTGTTCATTGTAGATCGGGGGTTCAGGGACGCAATAGAAGCAATGCACGACTTAGGTATCCATACAGAAATGCCAGAATTTCTCAAGAAGGGTCAAAAACAACATTCAACTGAAGAAAGCAATTCATCCAGGCTTGTGACAAAAATAAGATGGGTGGTAGAATCAGTGAATGGGCGTCTGAAAAAATGGAAGTATTTAGACAATATAGTTGTAAATACTCAAATTCCTTACATAGGTGATTATGTAAGACTTGTGTGTGCCATAATGAACGAATACTGTAAGCCTCTAAGCGTCAGCCAACAAGATGACGAGCTTCTTGGCATCAAAATGTTATTCTTGGCGAAACAGAGCAACAACTTAATGCAACTAGTTGAGGAAGAAGGTCTCGATAGACTAAAGACATGCTGGAAAGCAGCAGATGAAATCAGCTTGACAGAATTTCCGAACATCGATGAGGAAGACTTAAGAAACATAACCCTTGGGGTATATCAACTTAAGTTAGCAAAGTGCTACACTCGCGAACATCTAGAAGACAATGGGCACTACGATCTTCTGTTCCACAAATGGAGGCCAGGATTGCTTATGGCAAAAATCCAAAGTAGACATGTGTCGAGCAAATCTCACAAGCTTTGGGTACAATTCAATGAAGTAATGGTAACCGGGTGGTATTGTAAATGCAGGGCAGGTGCTCGTGTTGTGGGCGCATGCGCACATGTGTCGGCAGTTATTTGGTACTTAGGTTATGCACGCCACCACTGTATTTCAGTCAGTTTGTACACTGATTGGACAATGTATCTGCAGGATGCAAAAGACTTACCAGAGCCAGTGTTGGTTGATGATGACACCAGTGATTACTATGAAGAGTGAACCATTCTCACATCTCAGAGTTAATATATCCACAGTCCTCTGATTAAAACCAGCGCTAAATAAGTGTGGGCATGCGCAGCAGATATTTTCGAGCAGATACTAGTAATCAATTCTGTTTAATTGTTATTTATAAAATATCTACTTTAAATACAATAATTAAATACAATTATAGATCGATTATTGATAATAATTAATTACAATTATTGATCGATTATTGATCTGTTTATCACTTTTATAAAAATGGTTGCCATGGTAATTTTAATATTTTTATATTTAATTTATTTGTTTAAATTAAATGATACAATATTTTTTCAAACATAAGTACTTCATTACTTTAATTTTAACCATAGTTGCTTCTGCAAATCGTAGCTTTAAAGAAATTATGTGAAGTTAAGAATTGTGTCTATATTTTGATTGACTCAAGAAAGTCCTCTACACAAATATATTAACTAGGCGTATTATAAAAGTCAAAACTGATATATGTATTTTGAAATGTAATTTAAATGATTAAGTAAAAGCTGTAGGAGCAAAGTTGGCATTTGTTCAGCATATAAATATATATATATATATTCCTTAAACATCATAAAATATAAGATAATTGGGTTTTATTGAATTTATGAGTTATCTCCCTTTATGAGTTATCTCCCTTGATATATACATTTTTTTTTTAATTTCAACACACGAAAACATTACATAACCATTTACTTTGTAATAGTTCATTATCTGTATTGAATATAAAGACTTGTTTGAAAGTTAATGTCTGTCTGCTTCCCCTACTCCCACTTTTTAGGTGTTTTTTAAGGAAATTAGTGGGGTAATAAATGACCCTGAAAAAATAGTAAGAAGGTTTTATTTTGCCAAAATATTATTTTTTTATCAAAGAATATACATGTCAAAAAGCAAAAACCTACATATTGCTAAATTTTAAGATTGGCCCTTATAGTACCTACTCCTTTGCTTTGAAAGATAGTAGGATCTGTACTGGATTTGCTACTATTACAAAGATCAAAAATAATCGTGGGTGTTTCCTAGGTCCACGGTGGAATTTGTGGTACTTTGTACTTGGCAATCACATTTAGGTCGATTTCAATGTCTCTTAATTTTGGTTTAATACGAAGACCAAATAGTCGAATGGCCTTCGGTTTTCGATCAAAAAGAGGTTCATAACTAAACTAGGATTAAAACAGTATCGAAAGTTGGGTTTGACGGGTTAGATTGTAATTTAATGGCATACTGAAGGGCTCATTTGTCCCGTCTATGAGACAGTGATGGTTCATTAGATTCAACATATAGACTTTCGGCTGGTGATGTACGAAAGGCTCCTAAGGCGAGTCGTAATCCTTGATTATGTATATGATCGAGCATCAGCAAGTATGACTTGCGAGTCGATCCATATACTATTTGAATAACATCGACTGATAACAATAAAACATGGTCTAGTGATATGTAGTAAAGTTGACCTTAGTATTGTAATTTTAACCAATAAAATCATTGAATATAATTTAATTCAGTTGTATTTTTTGACTGTGTCCCTATTCACATAAATTATTTTAATTCATGTACAATCCTGTTCGGTAACCAGATTGGGAGCGCCAATCTTGAAAACAGACCAATCACATCAGTTAAATAATGCAAAGTTGGCCTCACAATTTAGACTGGTGTTCAACGAAATTTGGGTGAATATTTTTATTTTAAAATGGCCGCCGCAGACAATGTAACAACAGGAGGTGCCGATATAGGTCTGACAGGTAATTTTATACACATGCATACCTTCTGCTTGTATTATTGTAGATATGCATATTTGTCCTCTTCCTCAGAATCGCGAAATTCGTACGAAAAAACATCGTTGACTTCAATATGTGTTTTAAGAAAATGGCCGATGTTGCGAAAAGCTTAAATGCGTGTTGGTTAAAAAACAGTAAAACATGGCCATGACATATTTATGGGATATTGTTGTTACATGTGGAAACGCCGCCTTATAGAGATGTGTCCACATTTTCAATTTTACATAGACAAACATTGAAATATGACTTTAAAAAAAATCCCCAAAACGTGTTACTCAAATTGGGACAGGGCCACAACAAGTACCATCCTTAATTAAAGATCTAAAACACTATCTAAGACGTTGGAAACACCTCTAGAGGATTTTATTGCATCTTTATGTTCATCTAAATGTTTGTTTGCTATTATAATCAATAGACACCACAACGTCATTATTACCTTTTGTAGCTTTATTCTTAGACAATTCGTCAATAAAAATAAACCGTATATATCGCATTCTGTTAAACAAAATGTGTGTATGTAAATATAAAACTAATGCATAACGTAGCCTGTCACTTAAAAAATATACCAATTGATAATTCGTTATTTATGAAATAACTTAATTTATCATATTGTGTTTGTATTACCAGACAAGACAAATAAGAAAGCTCAAGTTTGCATTTGATATGTAAATTAATGCCAGGACGTGCACTCTTTATTCAGGATTGTGACACGATAGTATTAAACATAAGGTATAAAACAATATTTAAAAGTCATTTGTCCATCTCTTATTTATTATTCTGCAGTTTAGATGAATTCACAAGATAATTTCTTTCGAAAACTGTAAAATGCCGAAATCATAAACGTGCATGGAAGACATGGTCACCTATATCTGCGAATTCCAGTAGATGAAATTAAATGCAATGTAATTTAGCTGATGTGTACAGTTATTTCTGCTGCAGCAATATGAAACATCTGAAACATCTGCATGCACAGGCTACACTGGAAATAAAATAGCGGCTTTCGGCAATGTATTTGAATACGATTTTCGGAATATTAAATACATGGTATGGTTTAATTTATAAGTGGCAATACTTGATGATCTTAATATATTGTTTTGTAAATCTGAAGGACAACATGTTAAGGTGTTGCTGGATGAAGAATAACTATGCATATATAAATATGTTGGGTGGGTGGTAGGGTGGTGGAATCATATCCATTATTACGCCATTAGGATGTGTGGGGCATTGAATATGAGATCGCCGTTAAAAGATTGCACCTGTTTTTCGTTTAAACTAATTTTAACGACATATAGTAATTACATACTTATGATTCATTTATAATCCCTATGAACCCTTAATTATATGTGTGTATTAAGTTGCTAGTAATATATACTTCTAATTCTCTAATTCTAAATATGCATGTTTCTGCACAATGAATAATTATATCTTTACTACATAATGAGTGCCTCTTCTTCTTCTTCTTCTTCTTCTTCTAATGTGCCGGGTTCCTCTGGAACATACTCGCACATGTGGTGAACTATGTACAAGTGATGAAAGGTCCAAGTGCAGTTAAAAACAGGTTAAAACATCTCTGACTGGGGTCTACGCAATCCCCGCACCAATCCCTGCCCGGAAGGCATCTATTAATTGGACGTTGACTAGACTGGATGGTAGGGAGTTCCAAAGCCGGATTCCTGATGGGAACTATGAAAGTAGTAAACTATGGTTTACACGTATGACACAACGTGACCTCTAATTAACGAAAAATAAAAATAGAACAACAGACTGAATTCTAAATATGCAAATATCTGAGACGAATGAACGCATATCATTGCTGATCAGTCATATAGTTACTTTGAAAGAGGAATTTTAAAAGATAGTGCTTAAAAGGAATTCATATATGTTTAACTACTGTTTATACTTATACACAGCGTAGCCCCTAGAAAACTAAACACAAAACAAACAAAGACCCTTACACAGTTACTAACAATATGTATTGCTCTGGTAAACATCCAATAATTAATACAACTGGCAAGGCTTCTGAAAATGTTTCGTATTCAATACAAATCAATTGTTTCTAAATACGTTCACATTGATACTGTTTACTGTTCTATCCTGCCCGTAGCACAACTGTGATGAAATATACTACTCAAAATTTGCTAAGGATCACTTTTTTGCTGTCTAAATTTCTTGCTGAAATAAATAGCATTATTTATATTTAAATGAAATTATTTAGGGCAGTGTATGATCATGTGATCTCATGACTTGATTCAAACTATGGAATTGTTGAATTAATATCGTCATTGTGAATTAATTTCTAATAAAATTATATGGAAGAATAAAAATGATCCTTAACATGTTTTGAGTAATATATTAGTGGTTACCCTTAGAGTAACACATATCTTAATAATACACTCAGTAGATTTGAAAACGCAACACTTTTTATTTTTTTACTTTGTAGAGATGTTAAAAACATTCAATGAGTTTTAAATGAAAGAAGTAAAACGGAGCTCATGTAACTGTGTATCGCTATATGTTAACCTTAGGGACGAAGAGCCTTGTGCAATAACATAAAATAAATCTTGGTTGGAAAAAAAAAATTCGGACAAAAAATAACCGAAAATCAAAAACATTAGTGTTGCGTTTTGAAATTGACTGAGTAAATAAGGCAGATAATGACAAAATGCGCAGGTTATTTATCTCTTTGCATCTGGCGATATCGTGTAATGCAAGCTAATAATAACCATATGGAGCATCGGGATGCTATTCTAAACGCATTTAATTAAGGACCTATTTCCCAACGTCAAATTGTCATTGCAAAAGCATGGACATCTTGTTTATTTCCTGCTAACATGCTACACGACCGATTGGCCCAGGTATATAAATTTAAGACAGTGTAAAGTTTTTTCTTTCAATACCATTGCTGTATTAAACAGTAGCTTACATTTATGAAGAAGTAAATAACAAAGTAACACGTTATCTGTACTAATTACGAAACATAGTTGATATTTCATTGTTTTATAACAAAAAAATTAAACTAATGAAAAACCTGCTTCTATGTTTTAATATGTTGACTTCATACACAGGCTGTATTGGGAGGGCGTCGTCGTCTGACACAAATTTAAAAACACTATTTTCTCATTTTCTGTATGTCTAACAGTGATTTACAGTTACCTATACAAAGGATCTTACCCTCCACACCCCAATCCACCCAACCTCCTCCCCTAAATACAATAGGCTCAACATAGGTCCTTACTATTTAGAGAATAGTAGGAGTCAAAATGATTCACAAATTGTTAAAAGTATTGTGAGAGAACTCGACTTGGCCCAGTGGTAGAGCGCCCGCCTCGCATACGGATTTCGTAGCTTAAATCCCAGGCCGGGTCATTCAACGACTTCATAACCCAATCCATTGTGAAATGAGGGTTGTTTATAGTCATGGCTATTTTTATTTTATTTTCATTTGTTAAATTAATCTTTTTTTTTGTTTGTACTATTTATAGCTGAACGTAGCGTCGGGTATTAGTGGGAATGGCAATGTTTTCTCGCCATAACCCGTATGAGCAGCTCGCAACAATATTCCCCACATTGTACCCGAGCTACTGTCGTTATGTTTTCTTTCTTCAAATATATTGAACTTTCCAAAAGTGTTATCATCCTAATTATATCGATACTTCCTACACTTGTTAACGCTAGTATTCTTATTTGCTTGATAATGCAACTTTGATTACATCATGCGTTTAATTCCATAATAAATTGCAAAATATTTCGTCCGTGTCAGCATCAAATATTCTTTGAGATATGCATGATTACATTAGCTCATTTATGTGATTTTCGATGTAAACTATAATGATGATGACCTATGAAATTTCATGTACTAAAATAATCATTTTATTTGAAATGCAAATTTTTTAAAATGTACGAACACTTACAGTTAATGAATAATATTCAGCTCTACATTGTTGACTTAAATATATATCCATGTATAACACTGTATGACGATATCAACTATAACAAGAAAAGTATAACGCATGCGTTATATGTAGACGATTTTTAATAATGGGTTAGTTGTGGAGGCTTTGTTCAAGTTTACATACCTGTAGTCGTCCATATTGAAATGACAGGAAGGCAAAGCGAAGTATTAAAAGATACTTTATGAATACAGATAAGTTTTTATTTGGTCTTAGATATACATTATTATACATGTTAAAAGAAACATATTCAAGTATTTTCAATTAAACGATTTACACCTTAGCTATTACAAAAGGAATTTCGGTGACCATGCTAGAATATAATATAAAAGTCATATTAACTTAAATTTTACAAGTGATTATCATATAGGCCCTATTTATGTTCATGTTTTAGTTGTATTCAGGCTCAAAACCGCTTCGGAGTTGCCGTTAAGGCAATCAATTTTGCATTTTAAATGAATTACAAGTGACTTATAGAAACTATTTAATTTCTTAACTTCTTTACTTCATTATAATACTCAAATATAAATGGGTGCCGAAACGTCTAGGGTAAAAATTAATATAGATGCCGAAATGGTTTGATGCCGAAACGTCTAGGTGCCGATTCGTCTAGGTGTCGAAATGGTTTGGTGCCGAAACGTCCTGAATCGATCTTAATCGCACAGACGCAAAAACTTGAGAATTGTCTGCATTTATTAATAAGCATTTTTCATGTACTGATCATTGGGACCCTGCTTTAATTATACCTACTATACTATATACACAATAGTTTTCGTCTAGAAAACAGGATACAAGTCAAAAACAATTATATTGTTGTAGTATGATCCTAAGCATGAACATAGTTTCTGAATATCCATTAGAAGAAATCCATATTGATAACATCATATTAACATGGCGGCGTCTTAGATCACATAATTATTACCGCGAAAAGGCATTGCCAGTCAAAATCAATATAGCATCAAAGTTTGTGCAATGTCATTTTGCGGATTGTTACATCCATAGTTTGTTTATATGAACATGATGAAAGTGCTGATTTTCCCTTTATAATTATGTATTGTAATAACAAACATGCAACGCAGATCATACATCAACACCATACATCAACACCATACATCAACACTATACATTAACACCATACATCAACAACATACATCAACACCATACATCAACACCATACATCAACACCATAAATCAACACAATACATCAACACCATACATCAACACCATTCATTAACACCATTCATCAACACTATACATCAACACCATACATCAACACCATAAATCAACACCATACATCAACACCATACATCAACACCTGTGATTAACATCAGCATTGTTTATATAACAACAGAGCACACTTTTTTGTCCTGTCGACTTCCGGTTAACAAAATGTCAAGATTTTGAATTTAATAATCCGTCGTAGTACATAGAGGCATGATCCCAAAAAATTACGGGATTTGCCGTCTATGTATGCCGTCTATGTACGTTTTATAAAAATATGTGCATGAAACTCATTTCAGTCCAATCAAAACCCACACGAATATTTACGACATCCCGAGGGAAGACTGATAGCGTGTTTATTTTCATCAGGTTATTTCTGACTCTCTAAACGTTTGTTTGCTAATATAATTGATAAACAGCAGAATGTCTCTACTCCGTTAATATTTGTGTTAAAGAATTATTCATGAAAATGTGTTCCCGGGTTACTGCTTATGGGGTCTATATTTCTTAACTTTGTCGTTGTTCTAGAACTTGTAGTCGAGATGAGGACTTTAATATTCGAAATATGTGTGTAATTAAAAAGCTACTCCATCAGGGCTCCCGTTACCATACATTTCTGAAACCCTCTGCAAAATTGCATTATTGTAACCCTGATCTACTTTTAAAATATAAAAGAAATTTAAAAACGCTTCTGCGACAATGATTATTACAACCTGACTTCTATAGTGATGTGATATACACTATGTCAGGTCCTTAATAGTGTTCATACAATCTTTATTAAACTTGTTAAACGTTTATCAAAAGAGGTTATGGCCCTATCCATTTGCAACTCACTGCATGTCTAGTGGTTGTCCCATTTACAGTTCCCCACTATGCTTTCCTCTTTGATTGTGCGATGACCCGACATATTGTGAACTGTCTATGACGTCTACCTAAATATTCAAAGGACGGTAGAAGCTTGTCTTAACTCTTGTCTTGTCGTACCTTAATAATTTGTTTTCTTGTGGCTCTGGTATTTGCCAAGTCATTGAATACTAGCTTTATGGCTTTCTATGTCTTTTTTATTCATATATACATGATCATATATGTGTTATACTTATTTTGCCTATTAATGCTGCCTTGTTTGTTAGAGAATATAACCTGGCGGGGATATCTTTATTGACACTATCCATTTTTTGGGGGATGACAATAGGGTGTGTGAGGTTTGGTGCACCCTATAATCTAATGTAAACCGTCCAGCGGCTTTTTTGCCACTGACCTTCGAACCCAGTGCCTCTAGCGTAACGTTCTAGTGCTCCACCAACATCATGGGCAAACGTCGTTCCAAGATATACATTTACCCGTTGACAGAATACTATATCAAAAGGTACTAGATACATAACTAATTGTGTAATATGTACTATATACATGTACTACGTCGGCTTGATAAATGTAGGTCAGAGAACACCTCTAACATATATCACTGGTTATGGGGAACAACGCATGTCATATAACTTCATATTTCATTGCATCATAATTAATAGTTTACAGAATACAGCGGCCTCTCTCATGTGACGCATGCTGTCATCGAAATGGGAAAAGGTAAGGATTTTTCAGATAACTGTAAAAATAAATCAATCTTTATGGAATTATGTATAGTTTTAGAATATGCAATAACTTGACTACATCAATCGAACCCATGGGGCCTATTTATGAAGCAATAAAAACAAATAAATCAGTAAACCATTGCATGTTTAAAATGTTAAAAAGATAGGATTCATAGTGACATTTAAAACACAGATAACGTTTAAATAAAGTGTTTTGTTGATCTTTATACAGAAACAAATCTTCTATCAATTTGCTAGCAACGAAGCATTAAAATTGCACGTACATCCGGTTAACACGCGTCACAAGATTGCATATGGACGCTCGACTGGCTCACCTGGCTCTTATAAAATATACCAATGTATACTGAACAGGGGATCCATTTGAAGCAAGTTAGATATGTACTATGTCTATCGTTTGCCAAATAACCAGATATAGTCTATATAGCAGCATGAGATACGATCTGTGTTTTTCCCAAGATGTCGACAAGTATTCTAAAGGAAAAAGAATCACAACTAGGAAATTTCAGCTATATAATTTATATACTGCACACTTAATTACAGGTAATATTCCTGAGACATCCCAAGATGATTTGTAAATATAAAAATGGTGCAGCTAGTTAGAGAAAGGACAAAACTGTACTATTGTAGAAATTTTAATCACAGTACACTTTAAAACAAGACATTTATAAATGTTGAAGTTCCGCTTTGCAAATTTGAACCATTTCAGTACGGCATTTGTTTGTAAAGAATGAATGTTGTTTAACGGCTCATCGACACCGTATATGTTATTTAGAGCCGCTCAAGAGGGAGGGGAAGGCTACATAGGAATCCGGGAACCATGCCCTACTCTTATTATTGAATAGATTCCTATGGTTCTTTAACGTGCTCGGAGGATAGACCTATACACGGGACCGCCCGGTTTACGTCCCCATCCGACGGACGAGGCTAAGGAAAAGTGTCTTGCCCCAAAACACACCGACAGCACCACAGAGGATTATAAATCCGCCGCGCTACCAACTGCGCCACACCAGCCCTTGTTTGTAAAGAGATTGCAAAAGTTTACATACAAGTTTACATTCTAAGTTAGCCCACCTGCTTGGGACAAACGCGTATTCCATCTATAATGAAACATTGAAAGGATAACATTTGGTTTGTTAGGCGTTGTTTTAGTATTAAAAGTCTAAATGTAGTCGTGTACCGTTGGATTAACAGCAGCATGTTATACATACAATATACAGGTGTATTTCGGAAAATTTCGAGTTCCTTTTCTCTTTTCCTTTAGTATATTTCCCGTTTTACAAGCTGATCTTCCGTATTAACTTATAAGGTAATAGTTTACATACTAAAGGCAATGATTCTAATACAAGTGTCAATTTTGTCAAACTGTTATGAAATATATTTTAACCCTATACAATAAATATACAAAGAACATTTTGTAAAAATCAAAAATCGTTTACTAAAGTGTTTAGTTAACAAACTTAAATTACTTCTTATGTATTCTACAATTTAATGGCAATAAATCGTTCGTGCGTAGTCGGATATAAACGGTATACAACAGTCGGATATAGATGGTTTACGACCTTGTGCATGGTTTTATTAATATCAATTTAAACATTTTGACCAATAAGCAAAGACAGATAAAGGTTATAAATAAGCTTTAGTTTGTAGACGGCTGACCATATATTGTTTGGATTAGATGACAGGTGAACTGCATTGCTTCTCGTCGTTCCAAGCTTTTGGATACATTTGCTCAAACCGTACTAATACGAAAATATCCACGTTTGGTGAAAGACAAAATAGCTGTAGTGATGGAAAGGCATAGTATGGAATTGTTCATTCAAACAAGGGCCTTACCTATTACGTGTATTATATAACTTGGTTTATCGTTCGTTTAGTGCAGTGTGGCGGCTGTAAAACGTCTCCCCGTGCTACGAATCAGTAGTGTTATTTTTACTGGTCCTTTGGGACCAACGATCCCAATATAGGTGGCTTTGAAGTAGAATACCGCTTAAGCCGGTGCTAGTGGGCGTGAGAGGTGTTGCTTCTTTCATTACTTCTCATGAACAGACTTAATAAAACCGAGTCTGCTGCTTTATTCTCTTAATTGTGTTTGTTGCTCACAAAGGATCACCTTTATCAGTATTTATTATATAATAGTCCGAGATTTTATGGATATAAACACCATGACAAAGATTGGTATATAGTAATTGCCAATTAAAATTGTTATAATGTTAACAAGGTGGACTATATCATGTTTCATGAAAACAAGGCCCCATAACGCTATTGGTGTTTTTCGAATTTGTCTGAGCTTTCATTGATATACATGCAAATACCCGGTCATTTACAAACTGAAGGTGCTAGAGTGTCAACTACAAAACCAACAACAGACGGACATCGACGGACAAAGCTCAATCGCACAATTTCTTCTCGCTTTAGGCCGGTAGAGCTTAACATGATAAGAAATCATTAAAACAACAAGCTGCAAAACTACAATATTCTCACAGATAAAGTAATAAAACCACGCAGTGAATCGCAGATGAAATTACAATCGATACTCCATTTGCAGTGAGATTAAATACTGCATGGTATGCAGGCATGGTATTGAAAGGGGAGACGACTGTAATTAAGAAAATGCATTAGCGAGTTTCCGGAGCACTTGCTTGATCCGTTTATTGTATAGCATCGTAAGGATTCTCTCAAAAACACTCAATCAACATTTTCTTAGGCAATAAAAGTTTACATTGTGTTTTAGATGTGAAGGCTTCATAACCGCTGCTCGCAACTTAATTCCATTTTGTTTATTTCGTATTTCGGGGCATATAATTTTGTTAGATACTGAGACCATACGCCGCTGTATCCATGCCATCGTCGGGGTGGTTAAAATTATGTACTATTGATTTTATGAATATTGAGTTCTGCTCAACCCGGGGCTAGTGGTCTCAATCAAGCCGAGGCTGCAATATTTCGTATTTCCAAAGTTCTCATACTCGTTTAGAACCACCGCTGCTGAATTAATAATTGATAACAATTATATTAAAAATAATCATTAATACTCTTTCTCTTTAAAACTAACAATATATTTTAGAAACTTTCCGTAACGCTGAGGTGTTTTGTGTACCATAAAACAAACGCGACTCAGTCTCCACGTACCCCTACCCGCTCCCCACTCCCCGCAAACCAACAACAAAAAACAAAGCAGAATCAAACAACAAAATAAACAAACATTCCCACAGGACAGTGAAACTGTTTTAACTGTTTATCTAATTTGTATAAGCCACTGTGATTTGATATGTTATTAATTTACGCTTTGTTCCTCCACAGATACAATGTTTTTTCTCTCGGCAGTTCAACTGCCATTCCAGTCGTAGCAAAAGAAACATTACATAAAGGATACGGCACAAAAAACATACTAGATTAATAAGACATTTACTCTTCCGAGATTGTATTGTCATCGAAGAATTTAAAAAGGAAAGTTTTAGCCAACACATGGTAAAGGAGGAGTCTTTAGACTGTCGTTGAACTTCTCAAAATATAGGATTCTTAACGATCGGAGAACAGTTTTGCTTAATTTAACTGCAGAATCATGACTTTATTTATTGATTTATTTATTTAGATCACGATATACACAGAGGTATGGTATTGCATGTGATATTGGCGTATAGGAAAACATCGTAGCGACTTCGATTGTGGGAAATTAATAAATTGATGCATTAACAGTACCTTT
Organism: Cyrtodaria siliqua; assembly: GCA_037043455.1. Lineage (NCBI taxonomy): Eukaryota > Metazoa > Mollusca > Bivalvia > Adapedonta > Hiatellidae > Cyrtodaria > Cyrtodaria siliqua. Next base: position 178,081 of record JAWPHD010002068.1, on the reverse strand, counting down.
TAAGAATATGCTTCTCCGATTCATTACATAACTATCTTACATAACGAGAAGACCTTTGGTCACTGGCCGTTCCAAGGCAATGTGACAATATGGTATGAGTAAGGATCTGTGCACCCTATAGCCTGTTTTAACCCAACAGTGGCCTTATTGTCACTGACCCTTCAATGGTACCCCTTTTGTCAGTCCGTTTATTTGTGCGGTGTCTCATACCTTGCTTCTATTTAGCTGTGAATGCTACATTGGTACTTTTTTTTGACTTTTGTATCTACATTGAGCATGTGTTGAGGTTGTCTTTTTAATAAATTTGGTGTTCAAACTACAGTATTTCGCCAAAACGTTTGTATAATAATTTGTAATTAAATCACAGCATTTCACCAACATGTCTGTTTCATAATTGGTAATTAAACTACAACATTTCGCCAAAGTGCTTGTATCATAATTGGTAATAAGGCATATGCATACCATACTTTAACACCGCGCAGGTATCGTAGACATACCGATACTGCACTGGCTTTTGGTCTTGTTTTTGTTATTGTTGTTGTTGTTGTTTTTAAAGCTACTGTTTGCCTGGGCAGGAAGTACATTTTAGAGCAGAGATTTTAATACAGAAACATCTTGGCATTAAACGGAAGTATTTGAAATAGATAAACAAACTTTGGCTCGTTACACAGGCTGTCTAGTCATGCCGTTTAGTTTTGCATGAAAGGCGCTGCTGTGTCTGTTAAACTTTCATTTGTGAACAGATGTATTATCTTTCTGTTGACTAGAGAGTCTACATTCAATTTGTTGACTGAGTTGTTTAAATAACATTCGTTCGATTGCCTGAATGATCCATACATATATATGCATTATAGGAGCATGGGGTTTAAAATAATCGCTATGGTAATAACCAAATATAAATTTATTTAATTGAAAGAAGAAACTAGTTACAATATTGCCGCATTCTACACATTCGCATGCACAATAAGTGCAATGTTCATCGTTTTCAGAATAGACACCTTCTCAGCGTTATTATAGTTCAGTGACTCAAATAATTATAAAATGCGTGTATATATACCTATGATTATCCTATACTTTATTGAGACGTTATTAAAGAGAATGTAGGCATACCGCCAATTAACATTATTAATATATAGAGGATATTTGTTGTATTGGAGTGAATAACATTTTATTTCATCGAGAAGTGAGAAAACGTTATATTTTCACGAAAGCGAAGCATAAGTAAAAATATAAAAGTTTTCTCACTTCGAGATGAAATAAAATATGTTATTCAAAACAAAACAAGAATTTTTGTTTTTATTTTATGATTTTACAAACAATTTTTAGGGAAACTACGTTTAGAACAACAAGAGAGGCAATTTCAATAACTAAGACACTTTACACATGTTTTGCCCTTACTACAGAAACTAGTCCGAAGATATTTTATTTATGTCCAAATAGAACAATGTTTTTAATATATTTATATTGGCAGTCATTTCACAATACACAATACACAACCATAGTTATTTACAATTCACACATTGCAATATCTGTGAAAAGCGAGAATAAGATTTTATTTGATGACGTAGAAAACTTTGAACAGGTAAATTAAGTCAGGGTTAAATGTATTGATCAATTATCTGGCAGTCACGCAGTGCAGACACGCAGTGGTAAAAGTAGAATCTACGTCATGCAAATAATACTTATTTCTACATACAAATTAGTAGCGGTTTTCAATATATGTTTCTCTCCGAGACTATAAAGAAATGTTCATATGATGTTTTAGAGTTAAATTTGTTAATTGATAATACTACAAAAAGGGTGGCAATTCACCTTTAACATGTTTATGGATTTAATAAGCGTTCATGACCCGACATGTGTAGAACAACAATGACGCTATTCTAACTTGTACATAATGATACCCGATTATGTTGCAAGCGCTGAAGATATTTATTTTTAATATTCAGAGCGGTAATGTGATAGAATACGTAATGCTCCTCAAATAAATCAACAAAGTTCATACTTTTATTTCACTGAAATTATGAAACTGTGAATAATAAATGTGTGAATCTTCACAAAATTGGCTGACGCCGACGATATACGTTGACCAGTTCGCATCGCCCATTAATCATCACCTCAAAATGAAAATGACAGACGAAATACAAATTCATCCAATCCTATAGAAATAGCACAATTACCAGAAAAATAATCAACGCTTTGTTTATATCGAAGCCAATAGGAAAGTATACAATAACAAGTTAATGAATTTGTACGTTGACATTTTAATTGGAACTCGTAGTTTTGGAGCCAGATGAATCGCAGTCTTGTAGTCTGTGTCAAGTAATATTTCGCAATACGAATTCAACAATCTATAATACAATTCCCATCCTTCAGCTAAAGATCTATAGCACTATCTAAGACGTTGGAAAGATAAAACAAAACAAAACTTTCTTGTCGTCTGTAATATATCTTTAGGGGATTGTATTGCATATTTATTTTAAAATCAATAGACACCACGACGTCTTTATTGCCTATTGTTGTTTTGTTAAAATATTCTCCTTACTACATCCAGGCGCGTATCCAGGCATACGCACGTACGTCAATGCGTACAATTCGTCAGCAAATGTGAAAAAATAAAAGTTCCAAAAGTTCAAAATATGGAATAAAAACTGAAGGCTGAGTGGGGTATGGGCTAGTGTCAAACAAAATGCCATATTAACGCTGAAATAGAGCTTGAGAACGCATCATTTGCCTCCTAAATTTTAAAATTTTCAAACCCCCACCGGCGGCAGTGGGAAACCCCCTCCACACCTAACCCCACTCGCAGCGTCGCTGCTCGGTTCGCAGCTACGTTTCTCATATCTGGCGTACAGTTCAAAATGCTCCAGGTACGTCCCTGACATCGCTATAAACAATAAACTATGTATAGCATTCATTATAAGACAAACGTGTCTGTTAAACTGGCTAACGTAACCTGTCATTTGAAGGAAGCACATCAGGATTTTTTTTTCTAGAAGAATCTATAAATGTTCCATTTCATGATAAAAACGAAATATACTCCTTAAAATAATTTAATGATCATGTTTAAATTTGTGTCATTTTTTAAAGTTCTGTAATTGAACTATATTTTAAAGTGCTGTTATTGAACTATTTATTGTGTTTTTACCATTTTTAAGTTTAGTTGTATTGTTTTACAACTGGTACATTACACAAAAGCATTAACCTTTTATACGAATATGAAATACTTAGTAGTAAAGATTAAGTAATTATTACTGTCCTGTTTTGTGGTCCTTAAATGGTTTTAAGGAGTATGTCTATCAACATATCTTGTAAGCATCCTGCTTTTAGTTCTAACATGTGTTTGTCCCACAGACGTTCAATGAACTGAACTAAATTGAGGTTTTAAGGCGCACCAACACGTGAAAGGTTATATGGCGCCTAACAGGAATAAACAGGCCAGGCTCATCCTTCACGTACATCAAGATACAATACGGAGAATGGGCCTAGAACCTTATCACCTGCAGCACTGAAGAGTTGCTGCAATTTTTATTATAGAAACTCCATTTACGCTGGAGCCACGTTTATATTTTTTTCTGCCACTGGTCCAGTGACGTGAGCGAGATTAGTTCCTAATTACTCAGTTTTTATCTTAATTATTTTTTTCTTATTTTAAATATTTTTTAGAATAGCTGTGTTAGAAGTATTTGTCTTTTGACTAATAGTTTGCAAAATAGTTATGTTTTGTTTAAATGTGTACATCATTTGAGAGTTACCCTCCCTTTATATGAAAAAATAAAAAATGCTGATCGATAACATAACATGAATCGATGTCTGCTTAAAGATATATAGTTCTTAACATTTGTAGGAAACAATACAAAGCACATAAAAGTTTGACCCATTTACTGCATATCTATAATAAAATGAAACATGGATAATCCTAAATTAATTCTCTTTTTATTGAATATGGTGGGTACTTACTGTGCATTTCTGTACGTCAAATATGAATCGAGTTTTTATTACTTGCTATATGTTTTCATACCTGATATGGTTAGATAGAATGAAAATAGACGCTCCCGAATCTGTTTACAATATTCTCATAGCCGTCCAAACATTAAATGGATTGACGAAAGGTACGGTCAATGGCAATAAGGCCACTGGGAAATTAAACTAGGTATTAATTGTGTCCATCTCTTCTTCATTATTAATTGTGTCAATCTCTTCTTTATTATTAATAGTGTCCATCTTTTCTTAATTATTAATTGCGTCCATCTCATCTTTATTATAAATGAATTTAAATGATTTTTGCAAGACAGCTGTGCAATAATTCTATACATTCTTTCGTATAATGTTATTCTCTTCTCAATCCCGGGCTAGAGGGCGTGAGCGGTAGCTAGCATATTTTACTACCGCTCATGGACAGTCTCAATCAAACCGAGACTGCAATATTTCGTATGCGTCGTGCTCGGTCGTTTCCAAAGGTCCATTATCATACTCTTTTGCATGGAAAAGATCAGACATGATAACCTAAGAGAATTCCAGTAGATGAAATTAAATTAATGTTGCTGATATATACAACAGCTACTTCTGATGCAACTTAATGGAACATCTGCCTTCACAGTGTCCATTCGAAATAGTCCACAGTATAGGCTTTAGGAAATGTCTTTATAAACGATTTTCAAAATATCAACTACATGTAATGGTTACCTATATAGGGAACAATACTTGACACTTTGATTCTAATTTCTGTCAATCTGATTGTTATTTGGGTAAAGAATAAAAAGGCTTATTATATCGGGGAAAACATATACCATGTGGGAATGTATAATACACTGAACATAAGATCTTCATAATTAGGCGAATATAATTGTTTTTCTCGTAAACAAATGGTAAGGATATCAGAATTCATTAAGAATCCATGACAACACGATAGTGTATGTGTTTTAGTTGCTAGTAGAATATACTTCTAAATCTAAATATACATATGTCTGACGAATGAATGCATATCATTGCTGATCAGTCCTTTCATTACATTAAGATAGGAATTTTAAAAGATTGTGATTAAAAGAAATATATATTTAACTACTGTTTTATACTTATGAAACAGCGTAACCTCTAATAAACTAAACACAAAAACAAACAAAGATCCTTACGCAGTTAAGTCTACTCATTTACTTACAACATGTATTGCTCTGGTAAACATCCATTCACGAAGACATTTGGCAAGATTTCAGAAAATGAGACATATGCATTACAAATCACTTTGTTTCCAAACACTTTCACATTGATACCTTCTACTGTTACATCCTGTGTTGGAATAATAGTCGGAGGAATTCTGATCCAAAGAGAAACACATATCGGCTTAGTATGAGACAGAGAATGAAAAAACACAAGTAATTTTAACGTCTGCATCCGGTGAAACTGATATCGTGTATTGTGATGGCTTTAGAAGAGGCTAATAATTACCACGCGGACCAACGGGATGTTATTCTGCACGCAGTTAATAATTATTGTTTGGGGCGCTTGTTTATTTGATAATCATAAATATAACAGATAACACTACTTGTTTTGTCTTGAAATAAGTTGCAAATTACGTCTTTGATACTGCTTAAACTAACCCTGGTGCGTTACCTAGCAATTTATTATAAGTTTTCTTGTAACTAAGGAATCATTTAGGCCCATTCATCATGTTTTGGACCTTTATAATAGAACATATCATTATTTGTCAATTGTAAGTCGGACTCATAGATGATGTACCGCTATTTAAACAGTTTCTACATTAGAAATAAGCAATGGAACATTGGCTGGCATTGGCAAATATATAATTATCGTCTAGAAGTATTAAACCGCGTTGCATAACATGACAAAACGAGCATATGATAATTTATTACATACTTGTAATGGACGAATACCGTCAGTTAAACATACGTATATACTAAAGGACAAAAGAAAGGCACCTCGGGAATTTCCGCTATATAATGTACATACTGCATTCTCAATTCCACGAATAAATACAGAAAAATACCAAGATGTTTTGTAAAAAAAAAAGCGGTTGTAGTTAAGAAAACTGTGTTGATGTAGAGATTTTATTAAAAGTACACTTTGTAACAACAAATTCAGAAATGTTGAAGTTCCACTTTGAGAATTTGAGCCATTTCAGTACTGTATTTAATGTAAAGAGATTGCAAAATGTTACGTCCTAACCTGCTGACCTGCTTGAGTCAAACGCGTATTCTATCAATAATGACATTTTGAAGGGAAACTATTTGGTGTGTTCTGAGTTGTTTTTGTCTTTTTTCCAAAAGGAGAGGTCTAATGCAGACATGTACGATTCGATTTATATAGCGGAAATTCCCCAGTTGCGTTTCTTTTCTCCTTTCGTATATGGATTCAGTAAATAACGTTATATTTCATTGCCATATAGGTCTGCCTGACCAGAAACATTAACACATATGTAATCTAAACCTAAGTAGATATCGCTCAAGCCTGTGCTAGGGTGCAAGAGAAATGTTTCTCCTTATATAAAATCTCACGAACAGACTCAATAAAACCGAGTCTACTACTTATCTCTCTTATGACATTCACGTTAGTGTGGCGGCTGTGAAATGTCAAATGTCAAAATCAGAAAATCAGTAGTTTATTACATATTGGTCCTTTGAGACCATCAATATCTGTGGCTAAACTGGTAGAAAGACGACTAGGCCGGTGCTAGGTGTCGTGAGCGGTTTTGCACCTTATATTACCTCTCACGAACCCACTCAATACCCACTACTTGTCTCTCGTGTTTGTATTTGTTGTTTTAAAGGGACTCACCTTTTAGTATTTATTTATGTCTATCTTATATTGAGTTCTGCTCAACCCGGGGCTAGTGGGCGTGAACGGTAACAAGCATACTTCACTACCGTTCATGAACAATCAAACCGAGACTGCAATATTTCGTATTTATCGTGTTCATCCATTTCCAAAGGTCGACTCTCATACTCTTGTATACACTAGATACATGATATACTAGTGATAAGTGGAGTGAACACCAACAAGTTTTTACTGCAGTGTTTTCTTTTGCATTTATATGTAGGATTAAATTAGAGCATACCTAATTCAGTAACCATTTCCATTGGTGTTCTCAGTGTTTAATGTTCTCCTATAATCCGGGAGATACAAATATGAAAAGTACTTTAACGTCGCTTTTAACAGTCTTTCAGTCATATTACGACGGTGTCTACCTGTAGCAGTGAGCTCTTGGCTCATCTGTATAGTGTTGCTACACTGGAATACAACGCCGTAGACACAGGACATACATACCCCACCCAGTCCCATTATACTGACACCGGGCAGACCAGTCCTAATACTACCATGTATACACTGAACGTCAAGCAAGGAAATTATTGGTACCATTTGTATAAAGTCTTTAGTATGACTGGGCCGGGGATTGGGTCAGCGACCTTCTGTATTCGAGCATTACGCCATCGCCGCGATTGCAATACACGATTTGTTGCACCCTGAAAATAATACATTTTTGTTTGTAAAATCAAGAAACTACCGCCATTGACAGACTATTGTATAAAACAAGCATCAATAACAGTCAAACATCTTAATGACGTAATGAACAAATGAACGTGTACACGAAGTCCCAAAATATCTTGTTTGCAGTGTTATTTCAGCTAAAAAACTTGCTAAAATGTTGTACTAGACCATCATTATTTTTTGAAGAGTTATTGTGCTAGCCAAATGTTAACTATGGTTAATGGCGCTGGTTATGGTAATTGTGGTAGATGACGTTGTCCAGAGTTTAATTTAGAAAAATGGGTATCTTTGGTAACTGGCACGGGGTTTTGGAAAAGTATATAGCGCTGGCCTAAGAGTATCTATGCTAAATGGCGATGGCCATAGGATAAACATTGTTATTACATCTGTCATCGGTATTAAACACAAACTATTGAAACTAAACCCCGGTTTAGTGAATTATTAAGGAAAATATCTCCAGGGTTTGTGAATTATTACGAATATTAAATCCCGGTTTTATGAATCAGATATGCAGTACCGAATATAAAACCCTGGTTTAGTGAATCATGTTTAATAGAATTTGAGAGAATATGCAATAAATGGAACACAATTAGAAGCCTATTTTGTTAAAACGGTGAAATTATTCGTGCTGTTATTACTCAAAAACAGGACATAATACTAGATACAGCCCAAGAAAACAAACAGATGCAATTTTAATATGAATTAACTTGCTATTTAACGGCTGATCAACGCATTCAATGAGAGGTTATTTCGAGCAAACCCAGACAGATGGGAAGGATAACTTGGGATCGAATCGGAAACGTTGCCCAAGGAGACACAAAGTAACTCATTTGTGTTAGTGAACCACGATACCAAGATTTTCGGATTCAGAGGCAAACGTTGTGCTATCTACTTGGCCGCCGCGGCCCCTTCTAGAAATTAACTATGGTGTCGTTTTTAATATCGAACGAATTATTAAAGTTAACAGGTGCGGTAATTCAGAAATGAGACGATATCCATATTGCAAAATCACAAACTTGTCAGAAATAAGTTCGCAAAGTGAGGAGAAGATGTTAATACAATCAATTACAGTGATTACAGTTAATGGTCTGCAATGCAAGAATGTTACAAGTTTATTGGATCTACAGATATGGTTAATTCCCTACTGTTGTGTAAACATCCCTCTACCACGGAATAGCGCACACAAGCAAACAAATGTAACAAATAACTGTACGAAAGTCATTATTTCGATAATTGTTACATTGTTGCATGTTTTTAAAATAATATTACCGATATCTGTAATAAAATCACGTAAATATTCTGTCGTGTTATGTTTTTAATACTTTAAAGATAACTGTGTTTCAATTCGTAAAATATACAGCAGCAGTTGTGTATTAATATTGTTTATTAAAATTCCGTATCCATAGATAATAGTAACAGACGAATTTAAATGCTTACAAAATCACAACATAAGGCACACATATAAGAATTACATAGTTTGTAACTTAGAATTTCAGCTGTGTTTTGGCGAGTGTAAGAAAAGTGATAAATGCGAGCCTTTGGCTCTCAAACGGTCCTGTCAATCTCACGTTTGCTATTCTCCATCACTTGCACATACGCTCACCTCTACGGTATCCTCGTAAGAGGGTGTTGGAGTATATGAAGAAAGAAAGACAGCATCATCTTGACCATTTAGTTATCTTAAAGCTTTAATACGAAGAGCCAAATCATAGATAAATAGATTAAACAACAAAGGAGACGGTGGACAGCATTTTCTTGCATACCGGACAAGGATATCCGTCATTTTACCGGGGCTAGATTATAATAATCTTACATGTGTATCCGGTGAAGATAGGGAATTCCAACCCGATGTATACGTGTTTTTATCGGAACCGAGGCTCTGCCGAGGTTCCGATTAAAACACTTATACCGAGAGTTGGAATTCCCTATCTGAACCGAATACCCATGTAAGATTCTTTTTCTTGCATATCAGAGACATGTTGTGCGTTAACGCCTCCAGCTACTAACGTTTTGCAGGTTTTCCGGCATACCGGATATTGGCGCGCGTAAATTTTATCTCGACCCTAGGGTGAGATGGAAATTTCTAGCCCCGTTTAAATGACGGATATCCTTGTCCGGTATGCCAGAAATTTCCATCTAACCCTAGGGTCGAGATAAAATTCACGCGGGCCAACATCCGGTATGCAGGAACACATGCTAAACGTTAGTAGCTCGTGGCGCCAACGCACATGGTGTCAGACCGTTGAAAATCAGCCCATTGAACACATCGCAATATAGGTTATATTTGGAGATCAGTCATTTGGCAAGCAAACTGTCCCATATCTGGAATAAAACACCGATTCAGTTTTTCAACATTTGGCGTCATTCATTCACACTATGCGTATTTTGAAAACAACATCTGTCAAAACCACATCTCTACCTAACCTTTGTGTTCATACCCTCCAAAGAAATAATCCTGACAAACACAGTAAAATAATTACTATTCATGACAACAGGTATAATATTTTAACCTCAGGTTAGATTTAACAATGAAATATAAACTGATCTTGGGAAAAACACATGCAAACTAGAAACTTTGGATTTTTCAAGGAACTATTTCAGCACCCTACGACCCGGAAGTACTTCCTGACTGGTCTGACACCTAAATGAGACGCGACATTTGTCAAAAATATTTATCGAATACATCTAACTGACCAATAAGGTTGACCGAATGGAAAATCAGATGCTTTTGCAAAGACCTATTATCTTTTCGGTTCAATTCCTGCATGCAAAGAACCATTCGGCTAATAGAAATCAAGGATTTTAAGACGCAATATACAAAACTAGAAAAAATGCCCAAATAAATGAACCGTTTGGTATAGTTCCATCAAGTAAAGTTTTCAAACATTGCCTTCTATTTACCTAACTAAAATATACACATAATGTGGTGTGCAGATATCAAAACCACTCATGCATGAAATGTCTTAATTTTTCATGGAGAAACAGACATTCTGTTAAATTCCAACAATTATGAGTCACAAAATAGACCATAAGGCTGCTTTGGAGCTTATTTACATGCACAATGTCCAATAAAATATACAGTTTGGCTATAAAATGCCAGAATTTTTTTTACAAAATTGAAGTAATGACTCAAAATCTAAGCCTACCCCATATGACAGTAGCATTTTTAAAGCCAACTAATATATTCAGGTCTTGGGCAACAGCAAGACAAACTGAATCACACACCAGAACAGTATATATTTCAGTGGATTATACCTAATAAAATACCAAATTAGTTTGTTAAATTACAATTGTATGCCATTGCATAGTGATACCATTTGAATTAATGAAGACAAATTGGTGGAATTTACACCATGTTTAGCAAAAACCTAAAATAAATGATGAATTCAACAAATTTCTGTATATTTCAGTTTCAGATTGTAAAACCCATCGTCGCGTACAAAATGTACAGGTTCTCAGCTTTCGATACAAAGTAAGACTCCTCCAAGAGTAGCGTCATGTCAAAATGTCAGTACCGATACATTTTCAGATTTTAGCCTCATACGGTACCTTAAAAGAATAAAATTGCCATTTATTGTAGGAATTGTGACAGATCTATTACCCATTGTCACTAATACACTTACAGGCACTTGATAACCTACTTAAAGTGCTTTAGGGCCACTCCGAATCACTAGGACCACCAAATTCCACCCTAAAACACACGCATTATATTTCAATTGCAAAAAAAACCATGTTCTGTTGTAAAATTCAAACATTTAACATCAGCTTTTTTTTCTCATTCAGCTGCAAGTTTTCACAGGGAAATCAACTGGATTTGGCCATTAATAAGAAAAATACATTTTGTCCATCTATGTGTCAGACCGGTGAAAATCAGCCCATTAAACACAATGCAATATAGGCTATATTTGGAGATCAGTCACAAGTTCCACAAAATTCGTTCACTTAAATACACCTTTATTCTGTGTATTAAACACGTTTGGCAAGCAAACGGTCCCATAACTGGAATAAAACACCGACTGAGATTTCAACATTTCGCGTCATTCATTCACACTATGCGTATTTTGAAATAAACATCTGTCAAAACCACATCGCTCCCTAACCTCTTAGCTCATACCCTCCAAAGAAATAATCCTGACAGAAACAGTAAAATACTTACTATTCATGACAACAGGCATACTACTTTAACCTTAGGTTAGATTTAACAATGAAATAAAAACTAATCTTGGGAAAAACACATGCAAACTAGATACTTTGGATATTTTCAAGGAATTATTTCAGCAACCTACGACCCGAAAGTACTTCCTCACTGGTCTGAAACCACATGTCTCTGACATGCAAGATCAATAATCTTTCATGGTATCCGGTGAAGATAGGGAATTCCAACCCTCGGCATAAGTGTTTTAATTGGAACCTCGGCAGAGCCTCGATTCCGATTAAAAACACTTTGCCTCGGGTTGGAATTCCCTATCTTCACCGGATACCCATGAAAGATTCTTATAGTCTTAATCCTGATTTCACATCCAACCAATTAGTATAATGGTCATTAACTCTAACACATGATGAGACAGATCCATACATAGCGAAAAGAAATATAAAAAGATCGGACAGGGTACATATTTTACCAGATATGCCAGTTTCACCCAAAAGCTGCCAATGTTGATATGTTAAAATAACATGCTTTACGAAAATCAATAAATGCACAGAAAGTAGACATTTTGTTTGTCTTTCTTGTTTCATATGTATTAAGGATGAAACATGATCAATGGTGCTTCATTTCTTCCATTAAGGATGTTGACACATGGTTGCTTACAAAAGAAAATGATGTGCACGTGCACATATCTATGTAAAAAAATAAAATAATAATAATAAATAAATAAAGTGAACGAACGAACGAACGAACGAAAGAACGAACGAACGAACGAATGACTGATTAAATAAATAAATAAATAAATAAATAAATAAAAAATACGAACGAACGAACGAACAAATAAATAAATAAATAAAACTGCGTCCAACTGCCACGACAGACCAGTCAAATCCAAAGAAAGTGGGAAACATTCTAACATTTGCGAAGACTAGTATTAACGAAGAAGCAATCATCCTATAATCTTCGGAGACTAATACTAGACGAAAAGGGAAACATCATCAAATATCAAGAGAATACTATTAGAAACCCCAGCGGCCTTTTCGTTTCAATAAATTCAAACCAGACCATCGTATTATCGTATAATCTCCGGAGACGAATAAGAAGAATAGCGAATCAATGTATAATATCCAAAGAATGATCCTATAAGACGAAGAAGAGATCATCGTATAATCACAGACGATTGCATTTTAATGTAGGTGCAAAATAGCGAAAGCAATATGCAGACTGATTGCGGATGATTCTACCACCGCACTAGAATCAAATAGTGATAATTTGAACCACTATACTGTCCTTAAACATAGAGTAAAGAGTAAATTTGTTAACAACAAATCATCCTTTATGTTAACCACAAACGTACAGTAAGCCAACATGTGTTACAAAGGAGCTTTCGATTGTATACTTTTTCTCTAGTAAACGTTAAACTACTTATCCTATACCCAGCCTTATAATAAAGATATAAAACACGATGTTTTTATAAGAGTTTCAATAAATTCAAACTATATCTGGCTGTCTGATTTGCATTTTGGCATTTTGTTAAAGTATTTTAAAATTGCAACAAAAAAGCAAAGAAGATCGTTTACAAAGAATAAACTTTATATCAAGCATATGAAAAATCAGATATAATCAAAGTACTGAAAGTACTGAGAATGCAAGGTTTGATAGGAAACTTACATACTGTATGGATATGTGCACGATTGCTGGACATTTCCATAAATTTGACTTAGTTTCAGCCAAACTGGCGATCTTGGGCGACCTACAAAAATCTTAGAGGGTCGATCCATTCCGAATATAATAGTATGATCAGTTGTCATTAAACTGTTTCAAATCTAGACTAGAATATTATTTTATGAAATTGATGATGGATAGACAGATTTGTGTTGTAGGCCAAGCTGTCACTCAAGATGACCTCCATGTCTAATATTATTTCATTTACAGAGTGGCGTGTATTAAGTAGTCTTCCGGGAACAAGATGCACAAGAGGAGCTGCATGTATCACTCTACTGGCTTGAATAGTCTAAGGCCTACTAGAAAACATTTTATTTAGAAATCACAGCCAGATAACTCTGACGTGTCCAGTCTGATGCAACTGGTTTCGAGCTTGTCCAAGTTCAGTGGCGTAACCTAGAAAACGCCTTCTGTTGCAGGGACAAATAACTTAACAAGAGGCACTACTTCCCTATGTCTGTCCCACACATTACTAAAAAACAAAAACAAAATTATAGGTGGAAGAAAGAATTGAAAGTGATTATAAATAAATACAAGGGAAAAGTGGCCATAATTTTGACAAAAAAACAACAACAACAAGAAACAGAACATAACCTAGCTTGACGCCACAGCCATGTGCAGTTTCATGATTTAGTCGATTTCGAAATACATGTTTGCAAACAAAACATTAAATCTTTTGTAAGTACAGTGCCCGAATTCACCAAACATTACTGAGAAAATGAATAGACTCCATAATATATTTTTGAAAATGGACGTCATGATGTCATCTAATTTGAAAAGCCCGTGTTTGACCAGGTTCTGATCAAAATCTATTCATTCATAACAAGTGTCAAACTCCAGATTATCTGAGCTTTTATTCATAACATGTGTCAAGCTCCAGATTGTCTGAGTTTTCATTTATAGTAAACAACTTAACAAATGCGATCAGTGAAACAAAAAAGGTTAGAACATTGTGACGTCATTGACGTCAAGACGTCATGACGTAGAGAAACGTGTTTACGTTATCGCAAAACTAGATACTGAACTCTAAAACCTATGAAAGTTTTGATCAATTCCAATCTTAAATACAGAACAAGATTTCTATTTATACTATATTCAGGCAGAATAACAATCCACTAGTGTGTAATGTCTAAACATATTTCTTTATTTAATCTTATCATTAATAATAATTCATTGACATCGTGAACCACTAAAACACTATTGAAATAGTTGTTGCTATATACAATTATACATAATAAATATATTGAAACAACTCTAAATGTATTGAAACAACTCTTCCCCCGGAAATCTCGTTTATTTGGGCTCTTTGCACGAATATAACACTGTCAAGCGAAGGTGCGTGTGACGTCACATCGTGTTTGCCCTTGATGAGAAAACACTTTGCAAAAACTCGCTTGAAAAAAACAACAACAACAACTCATACATAATGAGATTTTCGTAGAGTTTCTCGACCTGTTTATTTGCATTATAGTTGTCTTCAGCATCCAATACGTTCATCTAGCAAAGATCAGCATGCATGTACGACTTGAAGCCTCGATTTATGAGAAAAAATGGAGGTATCCGCCAGATGCTGATGAGGAGGGGCCAAAAGCAATGACTTTGAATGCAAGTTGATCAATCAACCTTGCATTTAAAGATTGAACAGAAAAAGTATAAAGGACGACAGTCAACCACAACACTCACAGAAACAAAGAACAACTTTAAAGATGAGTAAATGGCCAAATAAGACATCACAAACACGATATATTTGACAATAGGGATATCGCCTTGGAACGGTCAGTGGCAAAAAAGGCCGCTGGAGGTTTCAACCAGGTTCTAGGGTACACCAAACCTCACACTTACCCTACTGTCATCCCAATAAAACGGGACAGTGTAAATAAAGGAATCCCCGCCATGAACTATTTTCTAACCAACAAGGCAGCATTAATAGGCAATATAAATAAAACACAAAGATGTTCGTGTTTATATACATATAAAAGAAAATAGCCTAGAAGGTCACAAAGAATGTACTCAATGACTTGGCAGAAGCCAGAGCAACAATAGAACGAACCATTGAGGGCACGGCAAAGCGACAAACCATTGAGGGCACGGCAAAACGACAAGATTGCAGACAAACATCAAACGGCACCGTCCTTTTAGGCGTTGTGTATACAATATCATAGGGTCGGTTGTGAATATAATAAATACTGAAAAGGAGATCCATTAGAAGCAAACAACACAAACAAGAGAGAAAAGTAGCAAACTTGGTTTTATCGAGTCTGTTCATGAGAGATAATATAGATGCAACACTTCTCACTCCCACTAGCACCGGCTTAAGCGGTATTATACTGTAAAGCCACTAGGATTTGCTTTGATGATACCAAAGGACCAGTAAGTAATAACACTACTCATTTATATATATAGTCGGGGAGACTTTTTACAACCGCCACACAGCTTTAACCAAACGCTAGTGTTAACATCAATAACTACTTAAAAGGAGATGCCTTGAAAGCAAAAAAAAAAAAAAAGGGAGTAAAATAGCAGACTCGGTTTTATTGAGTCTTTTCATGACAGGTAATTAAAAATACAACACCTCCCATACCCCTAACATCTACGTGAGCGGCATTCTACTTTAAAGCCACAACGAATTTTGCTTGGTGATCCCAAAGGAACACTAATGATTTATAGTCGGGGCGTTGTTTTATAAAACTACTTGATGACGTACACTGAAACAGAATACTTATAGATCAGTCTTTATTTTATGGCATAACATCGAATTTTATAACACAACTTATATTTAGTCGGGGAGACTTTTTTCAGCCGCCACACAGCATTAACCACACGCTGATGTGAATGTCAATATATACTGAAAAGGATAATCCACTGGAACAAAAGAAAACAACACACACACACAAGAGAAAAAATTAGCAGACTCGTTTTTATTGAGTCTGTTCATGACAGGTAATATACCATGCAACACCTTCCATGCCCCTAGCACCGGTGGAAGCGATAGTCTACTTGAAAGACACGAGGATTGTGCTTAATGATCCCAAAGGACCAGTAAGTAGTACAACTACTGATTTATAGTCCAGGCGATGTTTTATAAAACTGCTTGATAACGTACACTGTCACTTATGCAGTGTACGTATTGATCATTCTTTATTTTATGGCATAACATCGAATTGTATTCTTGTTTTGTCTAACCGGAGAATTACGTGTCTGCAATACGTAATAGTTATTCGTCTCCAAAGTATAGACTTTGCAGTGGAAACAGATGAATATGACAAATCAGAAAACTGAAGTTCGCATGTTGAATTGAATATGTATGCCAGTGTATACTCAGAATTGGAAATCTATATTCGTATTAGGTATAAACTAAAGAGTATGATAATGAACCTTTGGAAACGGCCGAGCACGACACATATGAAATATTCAGGTGCATTGTCCCCTTCTGTATTGTTCATGAATTTAGATGAACTAGCTGTGTTATAAAATAAATTTAGTTGTCCCCTTCTGCATTGTTCAGGACTTTAGATGAATTCACACGGTTCATTTGCAAATATTTTACATACATTTTCGAATATTATACCAAATTACAAAGCATTAACTTGCACGATAAGCATGTCCATTTAAGTCGGCGAAAGACATGCTATGAAATCAAGGCACTAGACGCAGCTATTAAACAAGATAAATGTTATTAAAGGAATGATTTTTAAATATAAAAGACATTGCACAATTACATATACAAGGGTGCAACAGATTGCGATTTAATTATATTTTCTGTAAATCAGAAACAATTTGTTGTTGTGAAATTCTAATGAATACAAAAAAATGTGCTGCAAATGTATTAATTCGCCATTGTGATATATATTACTGCTCTGAATGCATTATCGTCATTAAGAGACTGCACCTGTTTTCTATGTAAACCAATTGTAATGACATACATTAAATAACTTATTATTCATTTAGAATTACTTTTTATTTCATGTGCTGATTTAGTTGCTGGTATTATATACGTCTAAATATACATTTATCTGCCAAAGCAGGCATTATATCCCAACTTCTATTTCTACGTGTCACACGAAAACGCAATTCACCACCATTTACATACACAACTCAATGTCTACGCCTCGGTAAAACTAATTCAACAAGATAGTTAGGCATTACTATTCAGTCAAATCTAAAATGGGATATGGCTTCCAAAGCAAAGCAATCACCAGGATTTCGACGAAGAAAGTTAAAAGTAAACTCCACCAAAATTAAAGATCACGCGTATAAAGTCCTAGTAAGACCAAAGTAAAAATAAAGTTCCATAACACCAGCTGCAAATCAGACCAATTTGAAAAAGTATAACGTCGGGAGGCTAGGTTTGTAAGTAACATATATCACAACACTAGCTCAGTCAAAGACATGATTTAAAACCTGAGCTTGAAACCCGCAGAATCAGAACGCGACTCATCCTGTTCTATAAAATCATACATCACATATTTGACAAATATATGACTTACCTACTCATCCCAGACTCAAGAACAAGACACATCAATCTAAACCGGCTTCAAACACACCCATACCAACAAAGTATCTTACAACTAATCCTTCTTCCCAAAATGGAAGCAATTATCCACTGCATTAACCCCAGCCAGCACAGTGGATGCATTTCAACTACTCATCCCTGAGACCATACACACATCCTCAAATCAGTTATCACATGTGTCCTTAAATCAGTTATCACATGTGTCCTCAAATCAGTTATCACATGTGTCCTTGAATCAGTTATCACATGTCTCCTTAAATCAGTTATCAAATGTGTCCTTAAATCAGTTATCACATGTGTCCTTAAATCAGTTATCACATGTATACAGTTTTAAAATAACATTGTAATATAAAACAAATCATCATAAAAGCTCACATACAAATATTGTAAAACACTGTATTAACCTGGCTCACTGCAAATGAACTTCATAAATGAAGCATTGCAGTATAACTACATGTGGAAGAAGAAGAGAAAAACTTGAAAAGATGTAAAACAACAGTTGTGAGATATTGTTTACACGTTGTTTTCCTATTTAAGATAAACGTCTAATAATTAAACATAAAAACAAACACACCCATTGGCCAGTTACTTACAATACGTCATTATCTGTTAAAATCCTTTCAAAAATATGGATTCTGAAATACGCATATTCAACGAATTTCGCATCGATTTTAAACACCTACATTGATATTTTACTGTAACCTCATGTCTGTAATACAACTATTTTGTAATAATAGTATGGACAAAAACCACCATACGACCAACACATATCATCTTAATATAAAAAAAGAGTATGATAATGGACCTTTGGAAACGGCCGAAAACGACACCTACGATATATTGCAGTCTCGGTTTGATTGAGACTGTTCATGAGCGGTAGTGAAATATGCTAGCTACCGCTCACGCCCTCTAGCCCCGGGTTGAGGCGAACTCAATATTAATAAAATCAATAGTACAAAATATTAACCATCCCGAAGATAGCATGCATATGGCGGTGGACATGGAGTGTAGTGCTTCCCCATGTCGTACGGCGTATAATCCCTGTATCTAATAAAATTAAATGCACCGAAGAGCGAAATAAACATAATGGAATTTAGTTGGAAGCAGCGGTTATGAAGCCTGCATATCACAAGTAACAGTCAAAAGACTAAATTAAAAGCCGACAACATATCCTATAAGTGGTTAAACAATACCCAAGGCCTTTAATCGGCCGGAGTAGTGGAACCACTGAATCGAAAATTAAGTAAGAAAAAAAAAAGAAATGAAAAAGTACCACCGATAATTAAATATAAGTATCGGGCTCAGCGATCTCCAAAAATCTAATGAGTATAAGACAGATAATGACAAAAAACAAGTTGTTTCACTGTCTGCATCTGCT
The DNA here is from genome assembly GCA_037043455.1 of Cyrtodaria siliqua. NCBI lineage: Eukaryota > Metazoa > Mollusca > Bivalvia > Adapedonta > Hiatellidae > Cyrtodaria > Cyrtodaria siliqua. The sequence continues at coordinate 158,818 of JAWPHD010002068.1, read as the reverse complement.
GGTTAAATCATGGAGTGGGATTTCCTTGTCAGAAGCCAATAATTACAATAAATACCATCGGGATGTTATGCTAGAAATTTAATATTTAGAGAACATTACAAGTCAAATGATTAATTATTAAGATAAATAATTGTCAGACATTGGTAGTTTCTAAACTGAAAATATACACAGTCCACAATAATCACTACCAGTGAAAACACAACCCTATTATCAACACATTAAAGTTTTGTTGTGTCTCAACGTTGCGTATATTGTCCTTGCAACCTTGTATTTGATGTTTGTCATGAATGAGTGTTTTTGATTGATTGTGTTCTGTGAATGCTTCATTTCCTGTTCGAGCGTTATAGTTTCTTTGGGATCACACACACATTCATACAGATGCTCACACTCAAACGTGCAAACGTATTCAAAAACGCGTGCGCGCACACACACACACGTACGCGCGCTTAAGTTATTGTTAATTGCTTCAACCAACAATACAACCTGTTAAAAAAATCTAAAACATTATTTTGTCGTACTAAGGCATCTCCAATTAAAACAGCAGACTACATGCACCCGAATGAGGAGCGTTGGCAGTGAAGGTATGCTCAGATCACTGAAAATATTATTTCTGAATCCTTTGAAGTTACGTGTTATAATGTGATTTTTGTTCCAATTCATTGAACTTTCCAAGGCTTTATTATATTGCATATTGAGACAGATCATATATGTGTAACCGTTATTATTAAATGCGCTAAGGGTTTAGTTACTCTATGAAATCACCTTGTGGTGTGGCCAAAATAGCAATATGCGTGCACAGCAATGTAAAATATGCCAAGGAAAATTTATTTGACTTGTTAAATTGATAACTGGAAGATTGTTGACATTATATGCAGTATGCAAATATTTATCGTTATCAAATGAGAACAAGCAAGGTTTTACGCAAGCGTAAAATACCTGTTGGGAGAAAATAGCATTATATCTGGGTAGGAATTGGGAACAAAGTTTAACATAATAACAGTTCAAGTAACTTGTGTTAAAACAATATTAAAAAAATAATAATAAAAAAATATTGTCACGAAGACGTAAACATGCCACGACCGCCTTTTTCTTACCAGACACTTTCTTCCAAATGTTTACCATCAGTTTTTCCTACCAGGTGGACGACCTCGCTTCGTTCTGGTCAAATCCTTGACATGCGTTACATACTGATTACATATTTACCTTTGTAGCACGAAATGTTAGAATTACACATCAGCACAGACATACAATTGTTCACATGTAAATGAAGCGTGTGCGTTAGCGTGTGCATCACAGCACAAATAAACTGTTCACTGCTACCATGTGTAATTATAAAATTGCGTTATCAAAGCGAAACACTCAAAGAAACTGTTCATTGCAACCTTACCATGAGCAATTATGAAAAACATATAAGAGTCGCTGCAGGAACACGTTAATTATAAGCTTATTCAAGATTATGAATGAGTTATAGTAGTGTATATATTACTTGTGAATGTTACTTACATAAACCACAATCAAAAACCGAGACAGAAGTTTTAGTTTGTAGTTGAGATATGGCATTGTTTAAGACAAAGTCAATATTCAAAGTTTTACCTTTTAACTTAAACATAATTATAGTGAGTGTATCATTAATATTATTAACAATTTTGTCTGATACCTGAACTATAATGATAGATCAAGACAATATTTACGGTCTCTCTAAAATGTTATCTCCCTTGCAAGCAACGGTAGGAATTTTCTTGCGCTAAAAAAAGAACTACGTTTTTCGATTCTTGTTTGAGTCTTAAAATGTGCAAATATTTTCTGTTTTTTTTTTGCTTTTGTTTTTATGTTGTTTTGTTTTTGTGTGTGTGTGTGTGTGTGTACTTGTTGTTTTTTTTTTCTGGGTGACAAGTGACAGGAATGGGACACGTTCATGATTTTATATGGATATGCATGAATGTGCCTATATCTGAAAATCTAATACTGAGTAGTGATACATTTGCAAATGAAAGTGCAATAGACCAATTCAACAGGGTCTCTACAAACTATGGACATTTAAAAAAAAAGCTTGATATGTCGAGCAACAGACGTTCAGTTCTACGAAGAAAACATTTTTAAGAAAATTCAGGAAGTGTACAGTGGTCCAGAGAGGCCCTGCTACATATGCAGAGCGATGTAAAAACAAATATGCTATGGAGACTTAAAGAATAATCTGTAGGTTGCGTTCTTCCCACGTAAGGATTTATAACGAGAGTAGAACGGTTTTCTGTATTCAAAATACAAAATCATGGTATGACTTATTTAGCAAACAGTTGGCCCATTTACAATTCGCCATTACTCTTTCATTTTGCTCGTACGACTGCAGGCTTGAGCACTCCACGATGACGTCGACCTAAATCTGGAAAAGAACGGTAATTATAACGTTTGATGTTCTTAAACCAGCTTTGTCGTATCCTTGGCTTCTTGTGTCCATAAATTATACGAAATGTAAACTCTGTGTGTATGTTTATGGAATGCAGTGTTCCTTGAATGATGAATGTTAAATTACATATACTTGTTTCTACAGGCTGAGGAGGTTTTTTGAAGGAAGTTGACGTTTAAACATACGCATTAAAGTTTCGGAAATAAAGCATTCACAGAACTAGGTCAACAAAAACTTTTAACATGCATCGAAACAAGCAACAATTGCAAGAATATGTGACATCACAAATATAATAGGGTAGACAATAAACAAGACAAGACTGTGAGATATCCATGCAACAATCATATAACATCGGCGAACGAAGCAAACCATTTTGACTACACTAAAGTTGTTGCATTTATCGGATATCGGATTATACTTAAAGCTACAGACGCCTTATATCAATCGATTTCTTCTTTTTCTTAGGCGTGTCTTTATTTGTAACTTCATGTTCACCAGCTGATGTCGAAATCGGGTATTTAAGCGAGCAAATATATCGCATGAAATCATTTACTGTATATACATCGGCCAGTGCACTTCGTATCTATATACAGGTAACAGTATTTTTTACCGAAGAAAATGTTAGCTTCTTTCGGGGCTCGAACACACGACCTTCTGATTTCAAGTCCTGTGCTCTATCCACTGAACTACAACGCTACTTGATAATATAGTATACTAACTAACATATATTATGAGGCAAAATAACTTAACATATTTGAACGCAACTAAAGATGGTTCAATAAATATGCAGTCCATAATGTCGCACGTGTAAATTAACATTGCCTGGTGTTATACTGTATCTTATCAATATGAAACTAATACTTCGTCTCAAATCAACCATATATCGAGGGACCGCCTGTTTACGTCTCCATCTGAGGGACAAGGCTACGGTAAGTATCCACCGAAGAAACTCAAAGGCACCAGTGACACTCGATCCCATAATCTCCGAATTTCAAATCAACCGTTCTATCCACTAGGCCACATTGACCATCTATCTAGATAATGAAAATCTCCTAGTTATCATTTATTTTCTTCGATTTAATCTACACAACTGTAATAATGTTATCTACGCCCCCCCCCCCCCCCCCCCCACTCCCACCCCTACCCAACCCCCTTCACCCCTCGAGAAACTGGAAAGTGACCAACTAGAGTCCTTACTTGCAAGTATATTCCTTAGTCTAGAAAACAAAAACAAATCTCAGGTATTGATTTCGGTATTAAGAAGTAAAGTATCCGCCTTCAGTCTGCTACTCTCCAGTCACTTAATTACCTCCTATGATAATGTACACCCACACATATTTTTATTCAGCACATACAAACATGTTTATAACATACACAGTTACGTGAAAATATGAATATTGTGAATAAAAAAAGGCTCAGTGGTTTACATGCGCAAAACGCGTATTGACCAATACTGTAAAACGTGTAGCAATACCAAGTTGTTGTAAGAACGATAAGCAAAAAATACCGATTATCTAGTTGTGAAATATTCACTTGTTTTAGCACGGAATTTTTATTTGTGCGAAATGGTTATGTGGGGTAAAACAAAACATGACACATATAACATGTTTTTATTGGAAAAAAGTCAAAGAAAAACAAACACGCCACTCATCACATTTAATGTATAATGCAATATGCCACAGACAGGATTATAATTGAACTGGCAATGTTTTTGATGATTCTTTGTTATCTTGCATGCAGAGCAATTGCAACAATTGTAGCTGATCACGCTATAGTGTCTAGTAATCTTCCCGGTTATTTTTCCCAATTCTAACGTTGAAACTCGCGACAAAGTACTTCCAATAAAGTTAAATTACAATCGTAGAAAAGCTAGCACATATGATCAATCAGACAGTATTCATCCACAAGACAATTCGCAACACAATGAGATGTATATTAGCACTCGGCGAAGCAGTTTGTTATGCACATTATTTTAAATACTTTGTGAGGGGTAGGGAGTTTCTAAAACATGTTTAGAACAATAACCAAACTGCCCCAACTTCCCTAACCCCTCCAAACCTCTCCATCCCATCCAACCGCCCTCACCCTTTAAAATGCGTTCCACCTATGTCTGCTTAAATTATTTCTTCATAAAAGCCCAAATGACAAAATAAAAATAACTATTACATAATAAAACCATTAACATGATTTATCTAGGCTTTTGACATAACTTGCAAATTGGATTTCCATAATTTAAATATAGATAGGTATTTTGGTAAAAACAACTTTATCCAATTTTCGGAAAACCTAGTTACTTGTAACCAACTACATATGTACATACATTTATAGATTGTTATCAAAATACATAAATCATTTTGAAAATATGATATATGCACTATATATGTACGGTTCATATAAACAGATATATTGGCAACATTTTATTCCGTTAAAGGGACACATAGCAATATTATGTTTTATTAACGCATTAACTTTAGTAACTCGATTTATTAATCCTGCTTCATTTTGATTTCAAAACTGCTTGCATATAATTAAATAAAACATATGAGAATTCAAATTTCTTTAATATTCCATCAAATGTTTAAATATATTATTGGTGTACTGAATACTATGAAAAGTTAGTAATATGTAAAATCAATTTCCTGCGACCTATTCGAATAACTCATATCAATGATAGCAGATATGCAAGCAATATTGAAAACAAACGGAACGCCGTCATTTTAAACAAATCAAGAGTGCTGTGTTCCCTTTAGTACATAGTATAATCAGAATTTTAAGGTCGCAGTCTCTGGCGTTTATTGTAGAAGCATGCAGGAAATAAACATGTTTTCGTACATAACAAATAATAATTGCTTTGGTATGATGAATATTTGCTTTGGAATATGAAAGTCTAAAACTACTGCATTATTACATTTTATCATGCCTTTTTTGATATCTCGTTTAACAAATTGAAAACATAAGTTATAAATGTTCCGAAGTTTATAATCAAAAGGAATATGTCATACTGTTTACAATAACCAAATAAGCTAAAAGGATCTAAATAAACATTAGCTATTTACAATATAAAAGATAATCATAGGATGTTGTTGACAAGTTAGCTATTGACTAAAATGAGTTGACGTTCCGGATACGGGTTTACGCGTTTTACATTGGTGATGGAAAGCCTGTATATTCCTGGGAAAGGGTTTCCTTTGGGGACAAATACTTAGAAAAAAGGGCTTGGATTACTTTTTGGGGTATCAAGTTTTTGGAAATGTGGACACAGATCATGTTGGTGAATTATGCTTTTTTGTCTCTTTTTGAAATCGGGACACAGATCAAGTTGGTGACTTATGCTTTTTTTTTTTCGGTCTATTTTTGAACTTGGGACACGTTCAATGCATGATCAGAAGGGAAATGAAAAATAATGTATCCCAATGTAAATATATTTTGTCAATGTTGCAAGTTCTGAGGGGAATGAAAAATAATTGTCTCCATTAAAACGTATTTTGTCAATGTTGCAAGTTCTGAAGGGAATGAAAAATAATGTATCCCAATTTAAATATATTGTGTCGATGTTGCAAGTTCTGAGGGGAATGAAAAAGAAAGTATCGCAATTTAAACATTTTTCGTTGTATGCTGTAAGTTCTGAAGGGTCTAAAAGAACATATACCAATTTTAATATATTTTGTCAATGTTGCACTTTCTGAAGGAAATGAAAAAGACTAACATATATCGTCAGTTCCAAGTTCTGACGGGAATGAACAAGAATGCATCACAGTATAAACACACTTTAAAAAAGACAAATATTACATGCGTTTTCATTCCCTTCAGAACTGCATGTTGCAAATTCTAAAGGTAATGAAAAATAATGTAATATTTGTCATTTTTTATTTAACACCGAGTTTCAAGAATGATTAGTATCAAACCCTTCATTTAGCACCAACGTTTGGCCCATGAATTTACAAAATTGCATTGTAACAGACCATTGTTTTTTATGTTGCAGATTGTATTGCTTTTACCTTTCCAACGAAACAATTTGCATGGACAATAGCATCAGATTACAAATTGGGTATGTTTATTTCTTTATATCATGTAGATATGCACTTTTCTGCCTAATAAAGGGGTGGCCTAATACATTTTGCTTTATTAGACACTGACCAATAGAGCAAATCATTGTGGAATCCCTCGGCGTTTATTGTACGTAACGTTATCTGACGTCATGCACGTAACGTTGCCTGACGTCATAAAACAAACAAAAAACAACAACATGGCGGCGTCCTCGATAAGCGTAACATTCTGAGAAATAGGTAATGATAGTAATTCATGCAGAAAATGTGGATAATCTACATGATAAATAGCCTCGCCATTCTTCGTTTTCTAAGCCTTGCCTAATAAACTTGATAGTTAAAGGCACTGACATAATATTCTCTATTTCTTCAGTACGGGGGGCGTTCTAAGATGTATATTTGTCAGATTCACAATACATATTAATGAACAAATAACGTGACATTGATGTAAATGTTTATATTCATTAAATAGTATGAATACCATGAAGATCATATAACCGTATGATATACTGGCTCAACAATAACAAATAGAAGCAATAACAAGTAGCGATCCTGGAATGTTCACACATACATTTTGGATTAATTTGAATGAATGAATGAATGAATGAATGAATGAATGAATGAATGAATGAATGAATGAATGATGTTTAACGGCTTGTCGACACATAAATCAGTCATATTGTGCGCAAAAACTGATGAAAGATGAAGAAATGAAGTAGTAATTGAAAATTAATGTAAATGTATAAAGGGAGGATATGGTAGTAATATAAACTATGTATATATGTAAATCAACAGATGTCGGTCAACGGGTGTGTAAACAAGTAAATATATATAAGAACATATTATAATAATTTATAAAGTCTGATTTCTTTCAGAAAATCTAAAACAATACTAACATCTATAGTATCAAATAACTCTTTCATAGTATTAACTGTGTAATACCTTTGCCTCATAGGATCAAAGTCTACACATTCGAACAAGATATGTTTAACCATTAACGGTGCAAAACAGGGTATACATTCTGGTAATTGCTCACCTTGTAATAAATATGAATGAGTATAACGTGTATGCCCTGTCCTGCACCGGGATAGGACAACTTCTTCTCGACGAATGGGTCTACAAGAAGGACGCCATTCTCCGAGTAACGGTTTAATTGAATGTAGTTTATTGTTCACCGACAAATCCCAAGCGGCTTGCCAAGAGTTACGAATATATGTTAATACTATTCTTAAAATCATTATGATTTAATATGGCATTAGATATATGTAAAAATAATGCTGCCTTAGCAGCACTATCAGCTCTATCATTACCACGTATTCCTACATGGCTTCGAAGACAGCAGAAAATAATAACATTATCAGCTATACAAGAATTGTACTTTTCTAAAAGTTGAAGCACAACTGGGTTATCATGTTTCATATTACCCAGAGCTTGAAGAGATGAAAGGGAATCAGAAAAGATTACAAAATGGTCATCATCAGATTTCTGAATATAGTTTAAGGCAAGTTCGGCATTGTCTGGCAGGCGTTTCTTTATGCTGTGTTTGTGAACACAGCTGCTGCAGCTACCTTATCTCAATCTTTAGAACTATCTGTGTATATATGTTGAAAATTACTGTATTTCGATTTAATTTTATTAAAGGCGTAGGTACTATAAGGGCCAATTTTGGCCCAAAAATTCGGGCAAAAGAAAGTTGTTCATTTTAAATCATTTTTAAGTTTAACTATTAGAACAATATTAGAAGTTAAGAAATATGCTGATTTCAATTTTTTTTTTACGTTATATGACGTCATATACTGGTGCGAGTGCGGCGTAATTCAGCAAATTACCCAAAAAATGTAAAAAATCGGACACATTTAAGACGAATAGACTACCTCCACACACGTGTACCAAAAAATAAATTTGAGTATATTTTCCTCTTTAAGAATTGTTTCAAACCTAAAAGTATTTTTTTGGTACACGCGTGTGGAGCAAGTTAATTTCAAATAAATTGATGAAAAATATCCGATAAAATCTATGTTCGCTCTTATACGTCTTCGTACCTATGGAGGTATATATTGTTTTGACACTAAACAAAATAGAAATAAACACATTTAAATAAAAAAAATATTCTTTTCTGATTCGGGTTTAATAAATAATCAATAAAAGTGACCTTTAGTCTAGCTTATAGCGCAAACGCGATGATGTTGTCCTCGAAAACACACGACGATTCTCTTCAGTGAGCACCGGACAACCACTACCGGTGCATCGTTTACAAATTGTACCATCAGTTTTCCTTCCCAACCGTTGGATGTGAAGCAGGACACTAGGCTGATATTGAGTTGTTGTAGGAAAGGTAAACACGTTTGATTCAGCGAAATACACATTTTATTACGTAAATTGTGTGTGGTATTGTTACAGGCTTGTCAAGAAAGAAGCAAAGTTAGCCCGATAGTAAACTCGCACAACGATCATCAGCAGACGGCTATGTTCATTTTAGAGGAAGAGCGATCTAAATGAAAATGTATAATACTACTGGCATTAGTAATAAACAACAACTGAAATAAACATCTAACCATATCTTTTACACAACATAGATAGTTTATAGAGCATTTTAAATTATTCGTTGACTGCATATCCAGCTACAGTTATTGCAACGTTCACCAATATGTAGTAAATGATATTGGTTTTGTTTACTCAGCCTCAATAGCTCCAGTAGGAGAGCGGGTTCAATCCTGGAAAAATGTTTTAATTTTTTTCTTTCCTTTTTTGGTTTTGTTTTTATTGAATACTGAATTAGCGTCAGAAAATAGTTTTATATTGTAGAAGAACATAGTTTTTTTTATAGTTTTTATATTGTAGAAGAAAATAGTTTTTTTATAGTGTATTATAATTACATTTTTTCAACTTTATGGAGCATTCAGTATATCACATTATATTAAATAATATACTTTAATTTACGGATGCAATAAAGCTAGCTATATTATATATTAGCTAGATTGTTCCATAAAAGACATAGTGTAGGCATTCAAGATTGAAAAAGCTTATTAATTTAGAACTTAGTCTATTGATTTGTGCAAAATCAGTTTTAATGGTGTCCTATTACGAGGAATACAATTCAATTTTTTTACAGCAACATACAATTCGAGTACTAATAACTTGTGATCATGGGATGAAGGTATGGCATTCGTGGTGATTGGGGAGAATAATGGCTATTATCAACACGATATCAAACACAATGTAAGTAATATCTTATATAGTTAATTTAACATTATTAAATAAATATTAATTAACCATGACAAAATAAAACATACTATGACATGGATATTAAAGTAAAATATCTGTTGATACAGCATGTATTTAATTTATCTTTAGCTTATAACTAGAGAATAATGTACAAATTAATTAGCATAATAAAAAAAAATCTACTATATTATGGTAACATAGATATTAAGGTTAGAATAGCTGTTAAAGAATGCAGCTTGTAATTATTTTCTCTAAATAAGTTTTAACATACAAACTGATGGAAATTAAATTTCTTTCATTACAGTAAGTGTCTTGCCCAGGAAATTATTTTAGTGTGAAAACATCTAAGACAGATTCCTATCATGGATAAAAAAGATAACAGGTAAGCATTATGTGAATTAATCAGAATGTGAGTTAAACTCAAATTCGTAACTTTAGTATACTGTATTATAAACATGTCTAGCCCGTTTATGGATCTCGAATAAGCCATCACAATGTCGTCCGGATGTATGTTTGTCAGTTCGTTAGTTCGTCTGTCCGTCCGTCCATGCGTCCGACTGTTATCTTCTTCATTACCCGCTGGATTTTCACCAAACTTCACCATATTTGTTTTATATGCATCTAACAGCATGTGCACAATTTTGGGTCTCTGTGACCTGCTTTTTATGAAATATAGGTCAGGTCCGGTCTCCGCTACGTGTGCATATATGGCTCGAATAGGGCTCGGCATGCAAGCTGTGTCCTTCTAGTTAAATGTGTTCTTGTTAAATATATATAATTGTAATTCCTATGTTTTTATTTATTCTCAAACAGGAAACACTTATATATTGTTTTATAGTATAACTTACCTATAAAAGCATGCGTTAAAGAACCTCAAATAACACGTTTTTTCCTTTTTCTAAATCAAAGAAATATATTTTACACACACTGATGTTTCATGCTCTATATATTAGTAAAGCAAACACTTATATTTTCTATACATACAAAATGAACGATCCTTTAATAAAATATTTTCCTGCTGAAATTTTATTAATTCTGTTTTTTATAATGCATTATTAGTAATTTTATTAGTTGCAGGTTCTTTCAATGTGCTGTTTGTTCGAAACGAGCTAAGCCGAGGGACAGACGATCTCTTGGTGGTCACAGCAACAAAGCGCTCAGAAAACATCTCTACCGAACGCTCATGCTGCGCGTGACAGATACTGACGTTATATGTGGGAAATGTCGTGTTTCACACTTTAGACGAATGGAAAAAAGTGTTCCAGAAAAGGTCTCTAGTTTAAGTGATAGTGATCCAACTTACCTGCCACCAGATACAAAACGATCTAAACCAAATTTGAAGTCGCCCAAGAATATAGCTTTACCATTGTCGTCTGTTGCAGGCTCTTCCCATTCTACATGCTGTGTGTGCAGACGGAGAGGACTTAAGTTTGTAACGGTACCAGCAGAAATGAGATACAATACCCTTATTGAGAGTAATATTATCATACCAGCAGGTTCAAGATGCTGTCCAGGGCACTTAGCAGAAGATAGATTTAAAGATGACGTCTTAGCAAACGGGGTTGATGTGAATACCAAGACTAACTTAAACAGGACTGAAATTGCAGATATCATTCAAAATGTTAGAGAAATTGCATTAAAAAACAAAACAAAACGAATAGACTTTGATGAAACTTCCGACATGTCCGACTCGGATTTCCAAAATCTTTTAGGCATAAGCAAACAGGCTTTCGAGGATATATGTGACCATGTAAAAGATATAAGACATACAAAAGTAAGGTCACAGAGAACATGCATTGGCATATTGCTGACTAAATTAAGATCCGGAATGTGTAATCGTCTGCTTTCAACGGTATTTAATATCGGGATTGATTCAGTGAAGAGGGCTATAGCTTCTGCAAGAAAAACGCTAGCTAATGATTTTACATCGAATTACATTGGGTTTGAACATATTGACAGGGAGACGGTTATATCGCATCACACACGACAGCTTGCGGACACTCTTTTTGGGGGCTCTAGAAAACCGGCAATATTAGTACTTGATGGAACGTATATTTATATTCAAAAGAGTTCGCAGTTCCAGTTTCAAAGACGATCATACAGCCTTCACAAAAAACGACCTCTGGTTAAACCTGTGATGATTGTGACAACAACAGGTTATGTCGTTAGTGTACTTGGGCCTTACCTAAGTGACTATAGCAACAATGATGCAAACATCATGAAACATGCTTTCGCAAATAACATGGAAAGATTAAAAGATTGGCTCCAGGAAGATGATGTGTTCATTGTATATCGGGGGTTCAGGGACGCAATAGAAGCAATGCACGACTTAGGTATCCATACAGAAATGCCAGAATTTCTCAAGAAGGGTCAAAAACAACATTCAACTGAAGAAAGCAATTCATCCAGGCTTGTGACAAAAATAAGATGGGTGGTAGAATCAGTGAATGGGCGTCTGAAAAAATGGAAGTATTTAGACAATATAGTTGTAAATACTCAAATTCCTTACATAGGTGATTATGTAAGACTTGTGTGTGCCATAATGAACGAATACTGTAAGCCTCTAAGCGTCAGCCAACAAGATGACGAGCTTCTTGGCATCAAAATGTTATTCTTGGCGAAACAGAGCAACAACTTAATGCAACTAGTTGAGGAAGAAGGTCTCGATAGACTAAAGACATGCTGGAAAGCAGCAGATGAAATCAGCTTGACAGAATTTCCGAACATCGATGAGGAAGACTTAAGAAACATAACCCTTGGGGTATATCAACTTAAGTTAGCAAAGTGCTACACTCGCGAACATCTAGAAGACAATGGGCACTTCGATCTTCTGTTCCACAAATGGAGGCCAGGATTGCTTATAGCAAAAATCCAAAGTAGACATGTGTCGAGCAAATCTCACAAGCTTTGGGTACAATTCAATGAAGTAATGGTAACCGGGTGGTATTGTAAATGCAGGGCAGGTGCTCGTGTTGTGGGCGCATGCGCAGATGTGTCGGCAGTTATTTGGTACTTAGGTTATGCACGCCACCACTGTATTTCAGTCAGTTTGTACACTGATTGGACAATGTATCTGCAGGATGCAAAAGACTTACCAGAGCCAGTGTTGGTTGATGATGACACCAGTGATTACTATGAAGAGTGAACCATTCTCACATCTCAGAGTTAATATATCCACAGTCCTCTGATTAAAACCAGCGCTAAATAAGTGTGGGCATGCGCAGCAGATATTTTCGAGCAGATACTAGTAATCAATTCTGTTTAATTGTTATTTATAAAATATCTACTTTAAATACAATAATTAAATACAATTATAGATCGATTATTGATAATAATTAATTACAATTATTGATCGATTATTGATCTGTTTATGACTTTTATAAAAATGGTTGCTATGGTAATTTTAATATTTTTATATTTAATTTATTTGTTTAAATTAAATGATACAATATTTTTTCAAACATAAGTACTTCATTACTTTTATTTTAACCATAGTTGCTTCTGCAAATCGTAGCTTTAAAGAAATTATGTGAAGTTAAGAATTGTGTCTATATTTTGATTGACTCAAGAAAGTCCTCTACACAAATATATTAACTAGGCGTATTATAAAAGTCAAAACTGATATAGGTATTTTGAAATGTAATTTAAATGATTAAGTAAAAGCTGTAGGAGCAAAGTTGGCATTTGTTCAGCATATAAATATATATATATATATTACTTAAACATCATAAAATATAAGATAATTGGGTTTTATTGAATTTATGAGTTATCTCCCTTTATGAGTTATCTCCCTTGATATATACATTTTTTTTTTAATTTCAACACACGAAAACATTACATAACCATTTACTTTGTAATAGTTCATTATCTGTATTGAATATAAAGACTTGTTTGAAAGTTAATGTCTGTCTGCTTCCCCCACTCCCACTTTTTAGGTGTTTTTTAAGGAAATTAGTGGGGTAATAAATGACCCTGAAAAAATAGTAAGAAGGTTTTATTTTGCCAAAATATTATTTTTTTATCAAAGAATATACATGTCAAAAAGCAAAAACCTACATATTGCTAAATTTTAAGATTGGCCCTTATAGTACCTACTCCTTTGCTTTGAAAGATAGTAGGATCTGTACTGGATTTGCTACTATTACAAAGATCAAAAATAATCGTGGGTGTTTCCTAGGTCCACGGTGGAATTTGTTGTACTTTGTACTTGGCAATCACATTTAGGTCGATTTCAATGTCTCTTAATTTTGGTTTAATACGAAGACCAAATAGTCGAATGGCCTTCGGTTTTCGATCAAAAAGAGGTTCATAACTAAACTAGGATTAAAACAGTATCGAAAGTTGGGTTTGACGGGTTAGATTGTAATTTAATGGCATACTGAAGGGCTCATTTGTCCCGTCTATGAGACAGTGATGGTTCATCAGATTCAACATATAGACTTTCGGCTGGTGATGTACGAAAGGCTCCTAAGGCGAGTCGTAATCCTTGATTATGTATATGATCGAGCATCAGCAAGTATGACTTGCGAGTCGATCCATATACTATTTGAATAACATCGACTGATAACAATAAAACATGGTCTAGTGATATTTAGTAAAGTTGACCTTAGTATTGTAATTTTAACCAATAAAATCATTGAATATAATTTAATTCAGTTGTATTTTTTGACTGTGTCCCTATTAACATAAATTATTTTAATTCATGTACAATCCTGGGGCCAGTTGTTCAAAGAGGCGTTAAATGTAACGCTACGTTAAGTAAGGTTTAACGTTACGTTACTTTTAACGTAGCATTAAACCTGTTGTTCAAATCAACGTTACTTTTAACAGTGCGTTAAATAGCTAATTTAACGGTCCAATTTAATTGTGGTAATGTACCTCAATTAAATTTTAACGCTAGCGTTATCTTTATCCAAGATGGCCGCTTTCTTTCAAGCGAATTTGCGAAAGCCACGAGAATATCGAAGAACAACCCATTTAGATAGGTTATCAGACGAAGAAATGAGAAGTCGTTACCGGTTTGGACATGACAGTTTGGATTTTCTTGAGGATCTGTTGAAAGAAGACCTTGAACATCCAACTTCAAGAGGAAATGCGTTGTCCGTTAGAGATCAACTTATGATAGCTCTACGTTTTTATGCATCAGGGAACTTTTTAGAAGTTATAGGAGACACAATGGGATTTAATAAAGGGACAGTGAGTAGGGCCATAGAGGATGTGACCAATTCCCTGTTAAAACATTTTAAAGACTTTGTAACATGGCCAACCCTAGAAGAGAAGACAGCGATCAAACGGGCCTTCTTCCGGAAGAAGGGGTTTCCAAATGTGGTTGGATGCATAGATGGTACCCATGTCAGGATTCAAGGACCAAGGGAAGATGAGCCATCCTTTATCAACAGGAAAGGTTTTCACAGTGTTAATATCCAGGCAGTATGTGATCACGAAGGTTTGTTTACGTTACCCCACCCACTTTATCATACATTATTTAGTCTTTATAATACATTCAAGTTTTTATTTACTTACATAACTTTATGTCCAATCAGCTGCTGCATTAAATCATTATCTTTGTTTATAAATCTGCATTAAATAAGTCAAATGAGTGATAAAAATGCGTTGATTCCACAAACAAATTCCGTGATAGATAGTGGAGGAAGCGTTTGTATTTTATGCTTACATCACTGATAAAATAACATTTTGGATTAAGGGAGCGATAGTCATTTTTTTGGTAGGGGACTGGGCATTTATTCTGAAAAAATAATCCGACTTGGAGTGATAAAAAAAAATCCTGATGACTAATCTCCCTCTGTGGTATGCTAGTCGCTGTTTCCCACACCCATCCCCCTCAACCCCATACCCACACACCCTCGAAACGGTGGCTGAAAACATTGAGAGGTGACTTGGTGGGTGGGGGAAAAAACTCAGCCTCCACTCCTATTCTTGATAAAAACAAGATCGGTCCCTAAATGGAGGATAATTGGAGTATTAGTGGCAGTGAATAGTTCATTGTCTTTTCAACATCAAGGTTTCTTTAGAAAAATACATTTTTAACTCGACTATTCAAAGAATAAAAGAGCTTATTATCACTCCTGCGTCAGCGTCGGCATCCCACATAAAGGGTTGCGTGTCAGCTGTGTTTACAATTATATGAAGTACATTTGTATTTTGATTTGGGATTTCTTATAGCATTATGCATCTTATTCATACTTTATGGGCATGGGGCTCCTTCCTCCCCGCCCCTTCCCGTTTGCCGTCCCTCACTTCCCTTCCCCACTACATGCCCCCACCCCCTCTTTTTTTTTTTTTTTTTTACACATTTCTGTTTGTTGTTTTGCAATTCTTACACAAATAACCATGTCCCCCACGCCTTCCCCCACCCTACTATTTCGAAACTCGATTTTTGTTTTACATATTTCTGTGTTGTTTCGGTCAATTCTTACACACATATCTATGTTGCCCCCTCTCCGCTACCTGACCTCCCCTCCCCCCACACCCGCGTCCACACCGCCTCAAGTTTCCCCCATTCCCACTCGAAACTCGTTTTTATTACACATTTTTTTACATACATATTTCTATGTTGTTTTGCTCAATTATTACACATACAGCTATGCACCCCCCCCCCCCTCACCCCCACCACCCCACCACCCCCACACACAAACACACACACACTCGAAAACTTATTTTATTACACCTTTTTTTTTGTGGCAATTCTTACACTTAACTATGTAACCATGTCCCCCACGCCTCCACCACCCTACTATTTCGAAACTCGATTTTTTTTTTACATATTTCTGTGTTGTTTCGGTCAATTCTTACACGCATATCTATGTTGCCCCCTCTCCACTTCCTGACCTCCCCCAACCCGCCCACCCCGCCTCAAGTTTCCCCCATCCCCACTCGAAACTCGTTTTTTTATTACACATTTTTTTACATACATATTTCTGTGTGGTTTTGCTCAATTCTTACACATATAGCTATGCCTCTATGCCTCAAACACCGCACCACCCCCGCCACCACACACTCGATTTTTTTTTTATTACACATCCCCCCCACCCAGCCCCTGGGGTACGAAATGTAATATTCGGTCCGCGTAATGAAGTCTGAAGAAGAAAAACGAGTTTACACATCACAGGGTCTATCAGTCTATCAATCACAATGTGTTTGTTTTTCAGGTAAATTCACCAGCTTTTGTGCTAGTTGGCCTGGATCAGCTCATGACAGTCACGTATTCAGGACCTCTGGACTGAGGCAGAAGTTGGAGGCACAACACAGAACGTTTTCGGATGGAGTTATTCTTGGAGACAGCGTAGATTGAAGAGAAGGTTCCATGTGTTGCATTCGGAGGTAAACATAATTATATAAAATACACTATTAATACAACCATTTCGAAAAGTTATTTATCAGATTCCTTTTTTTTCTAAATTTATTTTGAACTTCAATGCCATTGTTTTTTAAAATGTAAATAGTTGAAATATATGAAATAGTATGATTAAAACACACAGAAAATGTCATTTTTTTAATTGTTTTTTATTTTACAAGTCATTCATCACACATTCGTTACAATATAAAATACATCATAATCATGTCTAGAAATCAAGTAATATTGACTGCATGTATTGTTGTTATTGTACCAATATACTATTTTATTGAGTTATTATTGTATATGTTATTTTGTTATAATATTAAACCAAAGAAACACAAATATTCTTAAAATAGCCTAAAATTAGGCTTTAGACGTTGCATTCTTGCATACCGGACAAGGATATCCGTCATTTTACCGGGGGTAGATATTTCCATCTCACCCTAGGGTCGAGATAAAAAATTCACGCGCGCCAACATCCGGTATGCAGGAAAACATGCAAAACGCAAGTAGCTGGAGGCGTTAACGCACAACATGTCTCTGATATGCAAGAAAAAGAATCTATCATGGGTATTCGGTTCAGATAGGGAATTCCAAGCCTCGGTTCCGATAAAAACACTTATACCGAGGGTTGGAATTCCCTATCTTCACCGGATACCCATGAAAGATTCTTATAACCTCTTAACATAATACTGAAATGGATTGACTATTTAAAGCGAAACTTCAACATTTATGAATTTCGTGTCACAAAGCATACTTTGGTTAAAAGGTCTACTACACGACAGCATTGTCCTTTCTGTAATAAAAGTCGTATTTTTTTCGTAAAAACAACTTGAGATATATCTGAAATATTGCGTGGAATTAGGTGTATATAATAGTGTAGTATAGGCAATTTTTTGAGAATGCATTTATTTTACCTTTCAGTAGCATTTTAAGGTACACTCCCACATATAACATGCTTTAATTGAGCATAAGTGATTAAATCTGAATAGTATTCATCTAATACATCATATATCGCATGAACTATACAATAATATAAGAATTGAATTGAATTGAATGTTGTTTAACGGCTCATCAACACAGTATAGGTTATTTAGAGCCGCCCAGAGAGAGGGGAAGGATACATAGGAATCCGGGAACCTGCCCTACTCTTATTAACGAATAGATTCCTATGGTTCTTTAACGTGCTCGGAGGATAGACCGATACACGGGACCGCCCGGTTTACGTCCCCATCCGACGGACGAGGCTAAGGGAAAGTGTCTTGCCCAAGAACACACCGACGAAACTCAGTGGCACCACGGAGGATTGAACCCTGTAACCTCCAATAATATAAGAGATTTGAAATTAGATTTGAGATAAAGACAAAACAGTTTTATTGTCTTGTTGTCACACTATCTATTAGAGTAAATATACGAAATACAACGTCGTAAGTTCCGTTAGTATTATTTTAGCTTATCCAATGATGATTGTAAATCGCCTGGGGTAAGACCCAACAAAACCATATCGTCTGCAAACATGTTTTACATGCCTTTTGAAGAAAACCAATTTCTTCGAATGAGTATACTGACAGGAAAAAGAAACGCAGGGTGCGTATTTCCGCTATATATTGCATATACTGCACACTTAATTCCATATATATTCAAGGAAATCCCAAGATGTTTTGTAAAAAAAAAAAATGCAGTTAGTTAGAGAAAGGACACAACTGTGATGTTGTAGACGTTTTAATCACAGTACACGTTGTAACAAGAAATTCATAAATGCTGAAGTTCCTCTTTGAAAAATTGAGCCAGTTCAGTACTGTATTTAATGTTGTGATTGCAACATTTAAAGCCTAAGTTTGCTCACCTGCTTGAGCCAAATGCACATTCTGACGATAATGAAACTTTAAAGGGATAACCATTGGTGTGTGCATTGCTGTTTAAACCTTCTTTCTAAAAGGACAGGCCTAATGTCGCCCTGTACCATTCGATTAGCAGTAGCATATTAAACATACAATATATAGCGGAAATACGCACCCTGCGTTTCTTTTTCCTTTCAGTATATATATTTCACAAATATAACACAGCAATAATTAAGATAAGGTTGTAAATATGTATTGTAGAACAATAAGCTATGTTCACGCGATATATATGAACGTATTGTGGATAGAAGCCACACCATGACGATATCTTTATGGAAATATACTGAAAATGGTTATTCAATTGCATATTTTCGTCAATATTTACGCCTAATATTTTGTCGCCTGTTATTTTTACATCTATATTTCTACAATTAAGCATCAATCAGGTATCATTCATATGTGCACGTTTCTGTCTAGTTGTAATGAACATGACTTTGTGTTTTTCCCCAGTATTTAATCAAATACCATTATCTTTACACCATATTTGAAGGTGGTCTAACGAATATTGTACTTTTTTCTTCTAGATTGATCATATCTATTTGTACATCGTAAATTGTAGTGTCATCAGCATACACGTCTATATTACTAGACATATAGGTAGATCGTTTATAAATAATACAAATTAAAGTGGCCCAAGTATGATCCCTTGTGAAACGCCACATGTTATATGTTTATGGTCTGATAGAGTACCAATTATATTAATCGTAACAATTTTACTGCGGTTCGTAAGGTATGACTGAAACATTGATATTATTTCATTAGTGCATTTGTAAAGCTTCCATTTTTTAAACAGTATATGATGTAATAAAACGTCGTCGTCACTAATTAACTCAATACTTTTCTTGTCTGGCTTTGCAATTACAGCAATAATATGTCCCACACTTGATAAATGGCTAACCTTATAAACACTTTAGTTTTAAGTAATTAACCTTTCATTTAAGGTGAGGATGGCACCTAGGAAAGTGTGTAGGATTGCTACGGCATGTGCCATATTGCACAACATTGCGCTCCTTTTGAGCGAACCAGACCTAGACGAAGAGGTAGATGACCAGGAAATACCGGAAGAGAACTACGCTGGACACAGACGTGACGGTCAGACCGTCCGGGATCACATCGTCAGCATGTTTTTTTCGTGAAGACATTCACTTAAGCGTGTATTTCAGTTTCAGTAACAATGCCATATGACGTGAAATAATTGTTATGAACATATTTTATTACATCTACACTTAGCTATTCATGTGAAATATGGGTTTCCGGGAAATAATTACAATTTTAACAATAAAATGTTTTGTTATGACTGTTCCCAGATGCTCATCACAGAATGTCCAACATTTAGGTATATACATATAGTTTTCTAAATATACAGCAGAAACTTGGTTCCTGAATTATAAGAAATAATTTTATTATAAGCCTTACCATTTATGTGTATTAATAAAACCACGAAATTATAGTGATACAAATAAGTTTAACAAGTAAATAATACAGACGTAGTACATTCCATTGAACTGATGTTAAGCTACATACTGCAGCGGTCGTGAACAAGGTAATTAACATACTAACAAAGTATATACAGGACATCCTTGCATGAAAATCCGATATCTGATTTGTATGCAATGTAGTACAAAGAAGGACCAATTTACTTTAATTCAAAAAGTATTTAAAATATATTTTTTACATTTTCTGTGCAAATGGCATATTAAAATATAAGTCCTTCCCTATATATATATTCATAATAAAAGCTGTTTTTATGAGAAACAAAACAATGAACTGTATCTTTTACTGTGATAAGAAGGGAAGTGCCGCAAACAGATCTTGTGCTGTGAGTCTGTCATTAGTATCATCCATTTTCTGCAATAATTTTATTTGGAGCTCTAATTTCCTCATCTCTAAGGACTGTTTTGCAATCTCACCCTCAAAGTATCGCATCTGCACCACTGCCAGATCTTCTTGGGTGACTCTCTTTGTCTTTTTTACCTCTGATTTACTGGAAAATAAATTGCATAGGTTGAGTATTGTTCGGATAACGATGACGATGCAATTGAAAAACATATCTTCATTAAACAAATGCACATTCATCTATGAGCGTTATACTCGGTTATTTAGAAGGGCATTGATAATTGTACCACGCATAGTGAACAAATATTGTTTATGCAATATTAGACATTAGACATGATTATGTCCTAACTTTCGACATGCCACGTGCCAATTAACCCCACTTCATTTATCGCTTTAATTTCGTAATAACCGCAGTCTTTCAGTACTTTTAGTACTTTGATTTATTTTGCTTTCAAATTTCGTACTGTCATTGAAGTTTATAAATGTTATTTTCTTTATAACTTTTCAATTTTTTCAAATGGAGTGACCCATACGTGGAATTTTTTTCAGCGTGTGGGCGGTGGTTAGTGTCGAGGATTTAAGATTTGGGGTGCGGGGGAAGGGTTGACTCTCTCTCTCTCTCCTCTCTCTCTCTCTCTTTCTCTCTAATCTCAGCGAGGAGTAGGGGAGGGGTCCGGACCTCCTCTCTATCTCTTCAACTACTTTTTTGCCAATCCCACTGGGAGATCGATTTGTGAAGAAGTGTCGATTCTTACGGATGGCGGGAGGTGTACAGTACTGGTTTTACCCAGGAAAAGTGGGTGGTCTGTATGTATTAAAAATGACGTAAAACATCATACCAAAACTTTTTTTTCTCATCTCTTGCACTCGCACCCCCCACCCCCTTTGCTAGATGCGCTAATTAGACAGTGGGTTGTATTTATATGTTGACATTTATGACGTAGGTGTAGTCGTACTTACGCATGGAAAGGATTTCAAAGAAAAGTGGAGAAAAATAATACCATTAATACCTCACGTGGTCCTTCAGTTTCCACATACTCGATTGCCTGCTGCTGCTGCACGAAACACCTGAAGTCTCAGGTTCATCTGACATCTCTTCTTGCGGCTCTTCAGCAGATTCCTGGGGTAGATTGGCCATGTAATTCATGCCATCTGGAGAAAAAAATTGCAAGGAATTCCACATCATAGACCTTAACATTTAGGATCATAGTAAAACGTGTGCAAAACAACGCTTTAACAGTATGGTCTGCCGTCATCGTTCACTATAATAATGCTCGACATAACAGATCCGCTAGTGCAAATGTGTATACTTTTAGAAACTATTCTTTACTCCCATGTACTAGAGTAATCGGAATAGTCTAATTCGAACTTAACCAGTTTTTTTTATTAATGTAAGCGACACGATATCCCGGCTGTAATTTCAGTAAATTTTAAGTTGGGCATATTTGATCATATTTCACCGCAGTTTGCCAGTGAAAGGTACCATATTTTAAAAAAATAGTCAATTATAAGACACTTATACATGATAAAGTACGGGTAAATATAATGTACATTTAATGACTTAGCTTTCTTAAGAGGGTATAGCTAAAAGTAAACAGCACATGGATGGGGAATCCCTTGTTTGGTTGTTACTAAAAATACATACTCTTGTATACACTTCGACAGCAGACGACATACTATAAGATATTGAATAAACAAGATTATACTCTTTTTTTTTGTACTAAAATTCCTTATAAAAATAGAGTGTGCATTGTTTTTTAGGAACTACAGGGGGAAAAAATGATTTAAATGGAAAGTATGAGTGAATTAACATAACAGATCCATAAAAGTTTGTTCCTCACTCTTCCCCAGGGTGACAGACAACATTGTTAATGAAATTACATATTACCAAAATATTGTTCAGTATATCTTAAACACAACATGCACACATACCACACTCATCGCTGTCCATGCCACCAGTTATACCAGAAAACGAAGCACTGCCTCCCATCACCGACACAATCCGCTCATGCTGTGATGTCAGACAAAGTTTCTTCGGCCCACCACCTGTCATCCGTTGTTCCAATCTCTGCTCAGTCATTGCCTCCTTGGCCTCTCGTTTTAAATTTTGCCATTTGTTCGAACAATCTTGAGCCGTTCTTGTACAAACTCCAAGGGAAGACACCTCACTGGCAATATGCTCCCATATTTTATTTTTCAGTTTGTTAGTAACAGTAGTTGAAAATTTACTCGTCAACACTTTCAAGTTTTCGCCTTTTGTGACCTCTTCTTCCAGTTTCAAAACTTCTTCTTTGCTGAAATTTGGACTTCTTTTCCTTTTTTTTTGACAATTGGCATCAGAAACATCCAGAGCAGCCATCTTGTTTATGTGGGAAGTGCAAAGTGAGAGAACTGCATTCTGGGAAAATGCTTAACAACACTATGTTAACGTTGGTGTTAAGTTTTAGCGCTGGCGTTAACATGGCTTTTTAATATTTAACGCTGGTATTAATTGTTAACGTTAGTGTAACTTAACATTAGCGTTAAATTGTTTTGAACAACATATAATTAATGTAGCGTTTGCTTACGCTATGTTAAGGATTTTAGCGCTCCGTTAGCTTAACATAGCGTTACATTTAACGCCTCTTTGAACAACTGGCCCCTGTTCGGTAACCAGATTGGGAGCGCCAATCTTGAAAACAGACCAATCACATCAGTTAAATAATGCAAAGTTTGCCTCACAATTTAGACTGGTGTTCAACGAAATTTGGGTGAATATTTTTATTTTAAAATGGCCGCCGCAGACAATGTAACAACAGGAGGTGCCGATATAGGTCTGACAGGTAATTTTATACACATGCATACCTTCTGCTTTTATTATTGTAGATATGCATATTTGTCCTCTTCCTCAGAATCGCGAAATTCGTACGAAAAAACATCGTTGACTTCAATATGTGTTTTAAGAAAATGGCCGATGTTGCGAAAAGCTTAAATGCGTGTTGGTTAAAAAACAGTAAAACATGGCCATGACATATTTATGGGATATTTTTGTTACATGTGGAAACGCCGCCTTATAGAGATGTGTCCACATTTTCAATTTTACATAGACAAACATTGAAATATGACTTTAAAAAAAAAGTCCCCAAAACGTGTTACTCAAATTGGGACAGGGCCACAACAAGTACCATCCTTAATTAAAGATCTAAAACACTATCTAAGACGTTGGAAACACCTCTAGAGGATTTTATTGCATCTTTATGTTCATCTAAATGTTTGTTTGCTATTATAATCAATAGACACCACAACGTCATTATTGCCTTTTGTAGCTTTATTCTTAGACAATTCGTCAATAAAAATAAACCGTATATATCGCATTCTGTTAAACAAAATGTGTGTATGTAAATATAAAACTAATGCATAACGTAGCCTGTCACTTATAAAATATACCAATTGATAATTCGTTATTTATGAAATAACTTAATTTATCATATTGTATTTGTATTACCAGACAAGACAAATAAGAAAGCTCAAGTTTGCATTTGATATGTAAATTAATGCCAGGACGTGCACTCTTTATTCAGGATTGTGACACGATAGTATTAAACATAAGGTATAAAACAATATTTAAAAGTCATTTGTCCATCTCTTATTTATTATTCTGAAGTTTAGATGAATTCACAAGATAATTTCTTTCGAAAACTGTAAAATGCCGAAATCATAAACGTGCATGGAAGACATGGTCACCTATGTCTGCGAATTCCAGTAGATGAAATTAAACGCAATGTAATTTAGCTGATGTGTACAGTTATTTCTGCTGCAGCAATATGAAACATCTGAAACATCTGCATGCACAGGCTACACTGGAAATAAAATAGCGGCTTTCGGCAATGTATTTGAATACGATTTTCGGAATATTAAATACATGGTATGGTTTAATTTATAAGTGGCAATACTTGATGATCTTAATATATTGTTTTGTAAATCTGAAAGACAACATGTTAAGGTGTTGCTGGATGAAGAATAACTATGCATATATAAATATGTCGGGTGGGTGGTAGGGTGGTGGAATCATATCCATTATTACGCCATTAGGATGTGTGGGGCATTGAATATGAGATCGCCGTTAAAAGATTGCACCTGTTTTTCGTTTAAACTAATTTTAACGACATATAGTAATTACATACTTATGATTCATTTATAATCCCTATGAACCCTTAATTATATGTGTGTATTAAGTTGCTAGTAATATATACTTCTAATTCTCTAATTCTAAATATGCATGTTTCTGCACAATGAATAAGTATATCTTTACTACATAATGAGTGCCTCTTCTTCTTCTTCTTCTTCTTCTTCTAATGTGCCGGGTTCCTCTGGAACATACTCGCACATGTGGTGAACTATGTACAAGTGATGAAAGGTCCAAGTGCAGTTAAAAACAGGTTAAAACATCTCTGATTGGGGTCTACGCAATCCCCGCACCAATCCCTGCCCGGAAGGCATCTATTAATTGGACGTTGACTAGACTGGATGGTAGGGAGTTCCAAAGCCGGATTCCTGATGGGAACTATGAAAGTAGTAAACTATGGTTTACACGTATGACACAACGTGACCTCTAATTAACGAAAAATAAAAATAGAACAACAGACTGAATTCTAAATATGCAAATATCTGAGACGAATGAACGCATATCATTGCTGATCAGTCATATAGTTACTTTGAAAGAGGAATTTTAAAAGATAGTGCTTAAAAGGAATTCATATATGTTTAGCTACTGTTTATACTTATACACAGCGTAGCCCCTAATAAACTAAACACAAAACAAACAAAGACCCTTACACAGTTACTAACAATATGTATTGCTCTGGTAAACATCCAATAATTAATACAACTGCAAGGCTTCTGAAAATGTTTCGTATTCAATACAAATCAATTGTTTCTAAATACGTTCACATTGATACTGTTTACTGTTCTATCCTGCCCGTAGCACAACTGTGATGAAATATACTACTCAAAATTTGCTAAGGATCACTTTTTTGCTGTCTAAATTTCTTGCTGAAATAAATAGCATTATTTATATTTAAATGAAATTATTTAGGGCAGTGTATGATCATGTGATCTCATGACTTGATTCAAACTATGGAATTGTTGAATTAATATCGTCATTGTGAATTAATTTCTAATAAAATTATATGGAAGAATAAAAATGATCCTTATTATGTTTTGAGTAATATATTAGTGGTTACCCTTAGAGTAACACATATCTTAATAATACACTCAGTAGATTTGAAAACGCAACACTTTTTATTTTTTTACTTTGTAGAGATGTTAAAAACATTCAATGAGTTTTAAATGAAAGAAGTAAAACGGAGCTCATGTAACTGTGTATCGCTATATGTTAACATTAGGGACGAAGAGCCTTGTGCAATAACATAAAATAAATCTTGGTTGGAAAAAAAAAATTCGGGCAAAAAATAACCAAAAATCAAAAACATTAGTGTTGCGTTTTGAAATTGACTGAGTAAATAAGGTAGATAATGACAAAATGCGCAGGTTATTTATCTCTTTGCATCTGGCGATATCGTGTAATGCAAGCTAATAATAACCATATGGAGCATCGGGATGCTATTCTAAACGCATTTAATTAAGGACCTATTTCCCAACGTCAAATTGTCATTGCAAAAGCATGGACATCTTGTTTATTTCCTACGACCGATTGGCCCAGGTATATAAATTTAAGACAGTGTAAAGTTTTTTCTTTCAATACCATTGCTGTATTAAACAGTAGCTTACATTTATGAAGAAGTAAATAACAAAGTAACACGTTATCTGTACTAATTACGAAACATAGTTGATATTTCATTGTTTTATAACAAAAAAAATAAACAAATGAAAAACCTGCTTCTATGTTTTAATATGTTGACTTCATACACAGGCTGTATTGGGAGGGCGTCGTCGTCTGACACAAATTTAAAAACACTATTTTCTCATTTTCTGTATGTCTAACAGTGATTTACAGTTACCTATACAAAGGATCTTACCCTCCACACCCCAATCCACCCAACCTCCTCCCCTAAATACAATAGGCTCAACATAGGTCCTTACTATTTAGAGAATAGTAGGAGTCAAAATGAATCACAAATTGTTAAAAAGTATTGTGAGAGAACTCGACTTGGCCCAGTGGTAGAGCGCCCGCCTCGCATACGGATTTCGTAGCTTAAATCCCAGGCCTGGTCATTCAACGACTTCATAACCCAATCCATTGTGAAATGAGGGTTGTTTATAGTCATGGCTATTTTTATTTTATTTTCATTTGTTAAATTAATCTTTTTTTTTTGTTTGTACTATTTATAGCTGAACGTAGCGTCGGGGATTAGTGGGAATGGCAATGTTTTCTCGCCATAACCCGTATGAGCAGCTCGCAACAATATTCCCCACATTGTACCCGAGCTACTGTCGTTATGTTTTCTTTCTTCAAATATATTGAACTTTCCAAAAGTGTTATCATCCTAATTATATCGATACTTCCTACACTTGTTAACGCTAGTATTCTTATTTGCTTGATAATGCAACTTTGATTACATCATGCGTTTAATTCCATAATAAATTGCAAAATATTTCGTCCGTGTCAGCATCAAATATTCTTTGAGACATGCATGATTACATTAGCTCATTTATGTGATTTTCGATGTAAACTATAATGATGATGACCTATGAAATTTCATGTACTAAAATAATCATTTTATTTGAAATGCAAATTTTTTAAAATGTACGAACACTTACAGTTAATGAATAATATTCAGCTCTACATTGTTGACTTAAATATATATCCATGTATAACACTGTATGACGATATCAACTATAACAAGAACAGTATAACGCATGCGTTATATGTAGACGATTTTTAATAATGGGTTAGTTGTGGAGGCTTTGTTCAAGTTTACATACCTGTAGTCGTCCATATTGAAATGACAGGAAGGTAAAGCGAAGAATTAAAAGATACTTTATGAATACAGATAAGTTTTTATTTGGTCTTAGATATACATTATTATACATGTTAAAAGGAACATATTCAAGTATTTTCAATTAAACGATTTACACCTTAGCTATTACAAAAGGAATTTCGGTGACCATGCTAGAATATAATATAAAAGTCATATTTACTTAAATTTTACAAGTGATTATCATATGGGCCCTATTTATGTTCATGTTTTAGTTGTATTCAGGCTCAAAACCGCTTCGGAGTTGCCGTTAAAGCAATCAATTTTGCATTTTAAATGAATTACAAGTGACTTATAGAAACTATTTAATTTCTTAACTTCTTTACTTCATTATAATACTCAAATATAAATGGGTGCCGAAACGTCTAGGGTAAAAATTAATATAGATGCCGAAATGGTTTGATGCCGAAACGTCTAGGTGCCGATTCGTCTAGGTGTCGAAATGGTTTGGTGCCGAAACGTCCTGAATCGATTTTAATCACACAGACGCAAAAACTTGAGAATTGTCTGCATTTATTAATAAGCATTTTTCATGTACTGATCATTGGGACCCTGCTTTAATTATACCTACTATACTATATACACAATAGTTTTGTCTAGAAAACAGGATACAAGTCAAAAACAATTATATTGTTGTAGTATGATCCTAAGCATGAACATAGTTTCTGAATATCCATTAGAAGAAATCCATATTGATAACATCATATTAACATGGCGGCGTCTTAGATCACATAATTATTACCGCGAAAAGGCATTGCCAGTCAAAATCAATATAGCATCAAAGTTTGTGCAATGTCATTTTGCGGATTGTTACATCCATAGTTTGTTTATATGAAAGTGCTGATTTTCCCTTTATAATTATGTATTGTAATAACAAACATGCAACGCAGATCATACATCAACACCATACATCAACACCATACATCAACACTATACATTAACACCATACATCAACAACATACATCAACACCATACATCAACACCATAAATCAACACAATACATCAACACCATACATCAACACCATTCATTAACACCATTCATCAACACTATACATCAACACCATAAATCAACACCATACATCAACACCATACATCAACACCTGTGATTAACATCAGCATTGTTTATATAACAACAGAGCACACTTTTTTGTCCTGTCGACTTCCGGTTAACAAAATGTCAAGATTTTGAATTTAATAATCCGTCGTAGTACATAGAGGCATGATCCCAAAAAATGACGGGATTTGCCGTCTATGTATGCCGTCTATGTACGTTTTATAAAAATATGTGCATGAAACTCATTTCAGTCCAATCAAAACCCACACGAATATTTACGACATCCCGAGGGAAGACTGATAGCAAGTTTATTTTCATCAGGTTATTTCTGACTCTCTAAACGTTTGTTTGCTAATAGAATTGATAAACAGCAGAATGTCTCTACTCCGTTAATATTTGTGTTAAAGAATTATTCATGAAAATGTGTTCCCGGGTTACTGCTTATGGAGTCTATATTTCTTAACTTTGTCGTTGTTCTAGAACTTGTAGTCGAGATGAGGACTTTAATTTTCGAAATATGTGTGTAATTAAGAAGCTACTCCATCAGGGCTCCCGTTACCATACATTTCTGAAACCCTCTGCAAAATTGCATTATTGTAACCCTGATCTACTTTTAAAATATAAAAGAAATTTAAAAACGCTTCTGCGACAATGATTATTACAACCTGACTTCTATAGTGATGTGATATACACTATGTAAGGTCCTTAATAGTGTTCATACAATCTTTATTAAACTTGTTAAACGTTTATCAAAAGAGGTTATGGCCCTATCCATTTGCAACTCACTGCATGTCTAGTGGTTGTCCCATTTACAGTTCCCCACTATGCTTTCCTCTTTGATTGTGCGATGACCGGACATATTGTGAACTCTCTATGACGTCTACCTAAATATTCAAAGGACGGTAGAAGCTTGTCTTAACTCTTGTCTTGTCGTACCTTAATAATTTGTTTTCTTGTGGCTCTGGTATTTGCCAAGTCATTGAATACTAGCTTTATGGCTTTCTATGTATTTTTTATTCATATATACATGATCATATATGTGTTATACTTATTTTGCCTATTAATGCTGCCTTGTTTGTTAGAGAATATAACCTGGCGGGGATATCTTTATTGACACTATCCATTTTTTGGGGGATGACAATAGGGTGTGTGAGGTTTGGTGCACCCTATAATCTAATGTAAACCGTCCAGCGGCTTTTTTGCCACTGACCTTCGAACCCAGTGCCTCTAGCGTAACGTTCTAGTGCTCCACCAACATCATGGGCAAACGTCGTTTCAAGATATACATTTACCCGTTGACAGAATACTATATCAAAAGGTACTAGATACATAACTAATTGTGTAATATATACTATATACATGTACTACGTCGGCTTGATAAATGTAGGTTAGAGAACACCTCTAACATATATCACTGGTTATGGGGAACAACGCATGTCAACTAACTTCATATTTCATTGCATCATAATTAATAGTTTACAGAATACAGCGGCCTCTCTCATGTGACGCATGCTGTCATCGAAATGGGAAAAGGTAAGGATTTTTCAGATAACTGTAAAAAGAAATCCATCTTTATGGAATTATGTATAGTTTTAGAATATGCAATAACTTGACTACATCAATCGAACCCATGGGGCCTATTTATGAAGCAATAAAAACAAATAAATCAGTAAACCATTGCATGTTTAAAATGTTAAAAAGATAGGATTCATAGTGACATTTAAAACACAGATAACGTTTAAATAAAGTGTTTTGTTGATCTTTATACAGAAACAAATCTTCTATCAATTTGCTAGCAACGAAGCATTAAAATTGCACGTACATCCGGTTAACACGCGTCACAAGTTGCATCTGGACGCTCGACTGGCTCACCTGGCTCTTATAAAATATACCAATGTATACTGAACAGGGGATCCATTTGAAGCAAGTTAGATATGTACTATGTCTATCGTTTGCCAAATAACCAGATATAGTCTATATAGCAGCATGAGATACGATCTGTGTTTTTCCCAAGATGTCGACAAGTATTCTAAAGGAAAAAAGAA
The DNA here is from genome assembly GCA_037043455.1 of Cyrtodaria siliqua. Taxonomy (NCBI): domain Eukaryota; kingdom Metazoa; phylum Mollusca; class Bivalvia; order Adapedonta; family Hiatellidae; genus Cyrtodaria; species Cyrtodaria siliqua. Next base: position 127,973 of record JAWPHD010002068.1, on the reverse strand, counting down.
TCACAACTAGGAAATTTCAGCTATATAATTTATATACTGCACACTTAATTACAGGTAATATTCCTGAGACATCCCAAGATGATTTGTAAATATAAAAATGGTGCAGCTAGTTAGAGAAAGGACAAAACTGTACTATTGTAGAAATGTTATTCACAGTACACTTTAAAACAAGAAATTTATAAATGTTGAAGTTCCGCTTTGCAAATTTAAACCATTTCAGTACGGCATTTGTTTGTAAAGAATGAATGTTGTTTAACGGCTCATCGACACCGTATATGTTATTTAGAGCCGCTCAAGAGGGAGGGGAAGGCTACATAGGAATCCGGGAACCATGCCCTACTCTTATTATCGAATAGATTCCTATGGTTCTTTAACGTGCTCGGAGGATAGACCTATACACGGGACCGCCCGGTTTACGTCCCCATCCGACGGACGAGGCTAAGGAAAAGTGTCTTGCCCCAAAACACACCGACAGCACCACGGAGGATTATAAATCCGCCGCGCTACCAACTGCGCCACACCAGCCCTTGTTTGTAAAGAGATTGCAAAAGTTTACATACAAGTTTACATTCTAAGTTAGCCCACCTGCTTGAGACAAACGCGTATTCCATCTATAATGAAACATTGAAAGGATAACATTTGGTTTGTTAGGCGTTGTTTTAGTATTAAAAGTCTAAATGTAGTCGTGTACCGTTGGATTAACAGCAGCATGTTATACATACAATATACAGGTGTATTTCGGAAATTTCGAGTTCCTTTTCTCTTTTCCTTTAGTATATTTCCCGTTTTACAAGCTGATCTTCCGTATTAACTTACAAGGTAATAGTTTACATACTAAAGGCAATGATTCTAATACAAGTGTCAATTTTGTCAAACTGTTATGAAATATATTTTAACCTTATACAATAAATATACAAAGAACGTTTTGTAAAAATCAAAAATCGTTTACTAAAGTGTTTAGTAAACAAACTTAAATTACTTCTTATGTATTCTACAATTTAATGGCAATAAATCGTTCGTGCGTAGTCGGATATAAACGGTATACAACAGTCGGATATAGATGGTTTACGACCTTGTGCACGGTTTTATTAATATCAATTTAAATATTTTGACCAATTAGCAAAGACAGATAAAGATTCTAAATAAGCTTTAGTTTGTAGACGGCTGACCATATATTGTTTGGATTAGATGACAGGTGAACTGCATTGCTTCTCGTCGTTTCAAGCTTTTGGATACATTTGCTCAAACCGTACTAACACGAAAATATCCACCACGTTTGGTGAATATATCTACCACGTTTGGTGAAAGACAAAATAGCTGTAGTGATGGAAAGGCATAGTATGGAATTGTTCATTCAAACAAGGGCCTTACCTATTACGTGTATTATATAACTTGGTTTATCGTTCGTTTAGTGCAGTGTGGCGGCTGTAAAAAGTCTCCCCGTGCTACGAATCAGTAGTGTTATTTTTACTGGTCCTTTGGGACCAACGAGCCCAATATAGGTGGCTTTGGTGTAGAATACCGCTTAAGCCGGTGCTAGTGGGCGTGAGAGGTGTTGCTTCTTTCATTACTTCTCATGAACAGACTTAATAAAACCGAGTCTGCTGCTTTATTCTCTTAATTGTGTTTGTTGCTCACATAGGATCACCTTTATCAGTATTTATTATATAATAGTCCGAGATTTTATGGATATAAACACCATGACAAAGATTGGTATATAGTAATTGCCAATTAAAATTGTTATAATGTTAACAAGGTGGACTTTATCATGTTTCATGAAAACAAGGCCCCATAACGCTATTGGTGTTTTTCGAATTTGTCTGAGCTTTCATTGATATACATGCAAATACCCGGTCATTTACAAACTGAAGGTGCTAGAGTGTCAACTACAAAAACCAACAACAGACGGACATCGACGGACAAAGCTCAATCGCACAATCTCTTCTCGCTTTAGGCCGGTAGAGCTTAACATGGTAAGAAATCATTAAAACAACAAGCTGCAAAACTACAATATTCTCACAGATAAAGTAATAAAACCACGCAGTGACTCGCAGATGAAATTACAATCGATACTCCATTTGCAGTGAGATTAAATACTGCATGGTATGCAGGCATGGTATTGAAAGGGGAGACGACTGTAATTAAGAAAATGCATTAGCGAGTTTCCGGAGTACTTGCTTGATCCGTTTATTGTATAGCATCGTAAGGATTCTCTCAAAAACACTCAATCAACATTTTCTTAGGCAATAAAAGTTTACATTGTGTTTTAGATGCGAAGGCTTCATAACCGCTGCTCGCAACTTAATTCCATTTTGTTTATTTCGTATTTCGGGGCATATAATTTTGTTAGATACTGAGACCATACGCCGCTGTATCCATACCATCGTCGGGATGGTTACAATTATGTACTATTGATTTTATTAATATTGAGTTCTGCTCAACCCGGGGCTAGTGGTCTCAATCAAGCCGAGGCTGCAATATTTCGTATTTCCAAAGTTCCACTCTCATACTCGTTTAGAACCACCGCTGCTGAATTATTATTTGATAACAATTATATTAAAAATAATCTTTAATACTCTTTCTCTTTAAAACTAACAATATATTTTAGAAACTTTCCGTAACGCTGAGGTGTTTTGTGTACCATAAAACAAACGCGACTCAGTCTCCACGTACCCCTACCCGCTCCCCACTCCCCGCAAACCAACAACAAAAAACAAAGCAGAATCAAACAACAAAATAAACAAACATTCCCACAGGACAGTGAAACTGTTTTAACTGTTTGTCTAATTTGTATAAGCCACTGTGATTTGATATGTTATTAATTTACGCTTTGTTCCTCCACAGATACAATGTTTTTTCTCTCGGCAGTTCAACTGCCATTCCAGTCGTAGCAAAAGAAACATTACATAAAGGATACGGCACAAAAAAACATACTAGATTAATAAGACATTTACTCTTCCGAGATTGTATTGTCATCGAAGAATTTAAAAAGGAAAGTTTTAGCCAACACATGGTAAAGGAGGAGTCTTTAGACTGTCGTTGAACTTCTCAAAATATAGGATTCTTAACGATCGGAGAACAGTTTTGCTTAATTTAACTGCAGAATCATGACTTTATTTATTGATTTATTTATTTAGATCACGATATACACAGAGGTATGGTATTGCATGTGATATTGGCGTATAGGAAAACTTCGTAGCGACTTCGATTGTGAGAAATTAAGAAATTGATGCATTAACAGTACCTTTTAAGAATATGCTTCTCCGATTCATTACATAACTATCTTACATAACGAGAAGACCTTTGGTCACTGGCCGTTCCAAGGCAATATGACAATATGGTATGAGTAAGGATCTGTGCACCCTATAGCCTGTTTTAACCCAACAGTGGCCTTATTGTCACTGACCCTTCAATGGTACCCCTTTTGTCAGTCCGTTTATTTTTGCGGTGTCTCATACCTTGCTTCTATTTAGCTGTGAATGCTACATTGGTACTTTTTTTTGACTTTTGTATCTACATTGAGGTTGTCTTTTTAATAAATTTAGTGTTCAAACTACAGTATTTCGCCAAAACGTTTGTATCATAATTGGTAATTAAATCACAGCATTTCACTAACATGTCTGTTTCATAATTGGTAATTAAACTACAACATTTCGCCAAATTGTTTGTATCATAACTGATAATTAGACATATGCATACCATACTTTAACACCGCGCAGGTATCGTAGACATACCGATACTGCAGTGGCTTTTGGTCTTGTTTTTGTTATTGTTGTTGTTGTTGTTTTTAAAGCTTCTGTTTGCCTGGGCAGGAAGTACATTTTAGAGCAGAGATTTTAATATAGAAACATCTTGGCATTAAACGGAAGTATTTGAAATAGATAAACAAACTTTGGCTCGTTACACAGGCTGTCTAGTCATGCCGTTTAGTTTTGCATGAAAGGCGCTGCTGTGTCTGTTAAACTTTCATTTGTGAACAGATGTATTATCTTTCTATTGATTAGAGAATCTACATTCAATTTGTTGACTGAGTTGTTTAAATAACATTCGTTTGATTGCCTGAATGATCCATACATATACACTTCTCAAAACTGCTAACTACACCGCTCACGTTTTGGGTTATATATATCGATGGGTTGAATGTTTTTCAATTAAATAAAAAGGAAATACCAATTCAATCATTTTTACATCATTTCATTTTATTTTTTTCATGGGCAATGCTAGAACTAAACCACAATAAGCAATTACAAACGACCCATGTAAACACTAAAGTCACACTTTTCCCATATCTACATGTAGATATGGGAAAAGTGTGACTTTAGTGTTTACATGGGTCGTTTGTAATTGCTTATTGTGGTTTAGTTCTAGCATTGCCCATGAAAAAAATAAAATGAAATGATGTAAAAATGATTGAATTGGTATTTCCTTTTTATTTTATTGAAAAACATTCAACCCATCGATATATATAACCCAAAACGTGAGCGGTGTAGTTAGCAGTTTTGAGAAGTGTATATGCATTATAGGAGCATGGGGTTTAAAATAATCGCTGTGGTAATAACCAAATATAAATTTATTTAATTGAAAGAAGAAACTAGTTACAATATTGCCGCATTCTACACATTCGCATGCACAATAAGTGCAATGTTCATCGTTTTCAGAATAGACACCTTCTCAGCGTTATTATAGATCAGTGACTCAAATAATTATAAAATGCGTGTATATATACCTATGATTATCCTATACTTTATTGAGACGTTACTAAAGAGAATGTAGGCATACCGCCAATTAACATTATTAATATATAGAGGATATTTGTTGTATTGGAGTGAATAACATTTTATTTCATCGAGAAGTGAGAAAACGTTATATTTTCAGGAAAGCGAAGCATGGGTAAAAATATAAAAGTTTTCTCACTTCGAGATGAAATAAAATATGTTATTCAAAACAAAACAAGAATTTTTATTTTTATTTTATGATTTTACAAACAATTTTTAGGGAAACTACGTTTAGAACAACAAGAGAGGCAATTTCAATAACTAAGCCACTTTACACATGTTTTGCCCTTACTACAGAAACTAGTCCGAAGATATTTTATTTATGTCCAAATAGAACAATGTTTTTAATATATTTATATTGGCAGTCATTTCACAATACACAATACACAACCATAGTTATTTACAATTCACACATTGCAATATCTGTGAAAAGCGAGAATAAGATTTTATTTGATGATGTAGAAAACTTTGAACAGGTAAATTAATTCAGGGTTAAATGTATTGATCAATTATCTGGCAGTCACGCAGTGCAGACACGCAGTGGTAAAAGTAGAATCTACGTCATGCAAATAATACTTATTTCTACATACAAATTAGTAGCGGTTTTCAATATATGTTTCTCTCCGAGACTATAAAGAAATGTTCATATGATGTTTTAGAGTTAAATTTGTTAATTGATAATACTAAAAAAAGGGTGGCAATTCACCTTTAACATGTTTATGGATTTAATAAGCGTTCATGACCCGACATGTGTAGAACAACAATGACGCTATTCTAACTTGTACATAATGATACCCGATTATGTTGCAAGCGCTGTAGATATTTATTTTTAATATTCAGAGCGGTAATGTGATAGAATACGTCATGCTCCTCAAATAAATCAACAAAGTTCATACTTTTATTTCACTGAAATTATGAAACTGTGAATAATAAATGTGTGAATCTTCACAAAATTGGCTGACGCCGACGATATACGTTGACCAGTTCGCATCGCCCATTAATCATCAGCTCAAAATGAAAATGACAGACGAAATACAAATTCATCCAATCCTATAGAAATAGCACAATTACCAGAAAAATAATCAACACTTTGTTTATATCGAAGCCAATAGGAAAGTATACAATAACAAGTTAATGAATTTGTACGTTGACATTTTAATTGGAACTCGTAGTTTTGGAGCCGGATGAATCGCAGTCTTGTAGTCTGTGTCAAGTAATATTTCGCAATACGAATTCAACAATCTATAATACAATTCCCATCCTTCAGCTAAGGATCTATAGCACTATCTAAGACGTTGGAAAGATAAAACAAAACAAAACTTTCTTGTCTTCTGTAATATATCTTTAGGGGATTGTATTGCATATTTATTTTAAAATCAATAGACACCACGACGTCTTTATTGCCTATTGTTGTTTTGTTAAAATATTCTCCTTACTACATCCAGGCGCGTATCCAAGCATACGCACGTACGTCAATGCGTACAATTCGTCAGCAAATGTGAAAAAATAAAAGTTCCAAAAGTTCAAAATATGGAATAAAAACTGAAGGCTGAGTGGGGTATGGGCTAGTGTCAAACAAAATGCCATATTATAGCTGAAATAGAGCTTGAGAACGCATCATTTGCCTCCTAAATTTTAAAATTTTCAAACCCCCACCGGCGGCAGTGGGAAACCCCCTCCATACCTAACCCCACTCGCAGCGTCGCTGCTCGGTTCGCAGCTACGTTTCTCATATCTGGCGTACAGTTCAAAATGCTCCAGGTACGTCCCTGACATCGCTATAAACAATAAACTATGTATAACATTCATTATAAGACAAACGTGTCTGTTAAACTGGCTAACGTAACCTGTCATTTGAAGGAAGCACATCAGGATTTTTTTTTCTAGAAGAATCTATAAATGTTCCATTTCATGATAAAAACGACATATACTCCTTAAAATAATTTAATGATCATGTTTAAATTTGTGTCATTTTTTAAAGTTCTGTAATTGAACTATATTTTAAAGTGCTGTTATTGAACTATTTATTGTGTTTTTACCATTTTGTTTTACAACTTTTACATTACACAAAAGCAATAACCTTTTATACGAATATGAAATACTTAGTGGTAAAGATTAAGTAATTATTACTGTCCTGTTTTGTGGTCCTTAAATGGTTTTGAGGAGTATGTCTATCAACATATCTTGTAAGCATCCTGCTTTTAGTTCTAACATGTGTTTGTCCCACAGACGTTCAATGAACTGAACTAAATTGAGGTTTTAAGGCGCACCAACACGTGAAAGGTTATATGGCGCCTAACAGGAATAAACAGGCCAGGCTCATCCGCCACGTACATCAAGATACAATATGGAGAATGGGCCTAGAACCTTCTCACCTGCAGCACTGAAGAGTTGCTGCAATTTTTATTATAGAAACTCCATTTACGCTGGAGCCACGTTTATATTTTTTTCTGCCACTGGTCCAGTGACGTGAGCGAGATTAGTTCCTAATTACTCAGTTTTTATCTTAATTATTTTTTTCTTATTTTAAATATTTTTTAGAATAGCTGTGTTAGAAGTATTTGTCTTTTGACTAATAGTTTGCAAAATAGTTATGTTTTGTTTAAATGTGTACATCATTTGAGAGTTACCCTCCCTTTATATGAAAAAATAAAAAATGCTGATCGATAACATAACATGAATCGATGTCTGCTTAAAGATATATAGTTCTTAACATTTGTAGGAAACAATACAAAGCACATAAAAGTTTGACCCATTTACTGCATATCTATAATAAAATGAAACATGGATAATCCTAAATTAATTCTCTTTTTATTGAATATGGTGGGTACATACTGTGCATTTCAAGGTGCCTGTACGTCAAATATGAATCGAGTTATTATTACTTGCTATATGTTTTCATACCTGATATGGTTAGATAGAATGAAAATAGACGCTCCCGAATCTGTTTACAATATTCTCATAGCCGTCCAAACATTAAATGGATTGACGAAAGGTACGGTCAATGGCAATAAGGCCACTGGGAAATTAAACTAGGTATTAATTGTGTCCATCTCTTCTTCATTATTAATTGTGTCAATCTCTTCTTTATTATTAATAGTGTCCATCTTTTCTTAATTATTAATTGCGTCCATCTCTTCTTTATTATAAATGAATTTAAATGATTTTTGCAAGACAGCTGTGCAATAATTCTATACATTCTTTCGTATAATGTTATTCTCTGCTCAATCCCGGGCTAGAGGGCGTGAGCGGTAGCTAGCATATTTTACTACCGCTCATGGACAGTCTCAATCAAACCGAGACTGCAATATTTCGTATGCGTCGTGCTCGGTCGTTTCCAAAGGTCCATTATCATACTCTTTTGCATGGAAAAGATCAGACATGATAACCTAAGAGAATTCCAGTAGATGAAATTAAATTAATGTTGCTGATATATACAACAGCTAGTTCTGATGCAACTTAATGGAACATCTGCCTTCACAGTGTCCATTCGAAATAGTCCACAGTATAGGCTTTAGGAAATGTCTTTATAAACGATTTTCAAAATATCAACTACATGTAATGGTTACCTATATAGGGAACAATACTTGACACTTTGATTTTAATTTCTGTCAATCTGATTGTTATTTGGGTAAAGAATAAAAAGGCTTATTATATCGGGGAAAACATATACCATGTGGGAATGTATAATACACTGAACATAAGATCTTCATAATTAGGCGAATATAATTGTTTTTCTCGTAAACAAATGGTAAGGATATCAGAATTCATTAAGAATCCATGACAACACGATAGTGTATGTGTTTTAGTTGCTAGTAGAATATACTTCTAAATCTAAATATACATATATGTCTGACGAATGAATGCATATCATTGCTGATCAGTCCTTTCATTACATTAAGATAGGAATTTTAAAAGATTGTGATTAAAAGAAATATATATTTAGCTACTGTTTTATACTTATGAAACAGCGTAACCTCTAATAAACTAAACACAAAAACAAACAAAGATCCTTACGCAGTTAAGTCTACTCATTTACTTACAACATGTATTGCTCTGGTAAACATCCATTCACGAAGACATTTGGCAAGATTTCAGAAAATGAGACATATGCATTACAAATCACTTTGTTTCCAAACACTTTCACATTGATACCTTCTACTGTTACATCCTGTGTTGGAATAATAGTCGGAGGAATTCTGATCCAAAGAGAAACACATATCGGCTTAGTATGAGACAGAGAATGACAAAACACAAGTAATTTTACCGTCTGCATCCGGTGAAACTGATATCGTGTATTGTGATGGCTTTATAAGAGGCTAATAATTACCACGCGGACCACCGGGATGTTATTCTGCACGCAATTAATAATTATTGTTTGGGGCGCTTGTTTATTTGATAATCATAAATCTAACAAATAACACTACTTGTTTTGTCTTGAAATAAGTTGCAAATTACGTCTTTGATACTGCTTAAACTAACCCTGGTGCGTTACCTAGCAATTTATTATAAGTTTTCTTGTAACTAAGGAGTCATTTAGGCCCATTCATCATGTTTTGGACCTTTATAATAGAACATATCATTATTTGTCAATTGTAAGTCGGACTCCTAGATGATGTACCGCTATTTAAACAGTTTCTACATTAGAAATAAGCAATGGAACATTGGCTGGCATTGGCAAATATATAATTATCGTCTAGAAGTATTAAACCGCGTTGCATAACATGATAAAACGAGCATATAATAATTTATTACATACTTGTAATGGACGAATACCGTCAGTTAAACATACGTATATACTAAAGGAAAAAAGAAAGGCAACTCGGGAATTTCCGCTATATAATGTACATACTGCATTCTCAATTCCACGAATTAATACAGAAAAATATCAAGATGTTTTGTAAAAAAAAAAACGGTTGTAGTTAAGAAAAGGACAAAACTGTGTTGAAGTAGAGATTTTATTAAAAGTGCACTTTGTAACAATAAATTCAGAAATGTTGAAGTTCCACTTTGACAATTTGAGCCATTTCAGTACTGTATTTAATGTAAAGAGATTGCAAGATGTTACGTCCTAACCTGCTGACCTGCTTGAGTCAAACGCGTATTCTATCAATAATGAAACTATTTGGTGTGTTCTGAGTTGTTTTAGTCTTTTTTCCAAAAGGAGAGGTCTACTGCAGCCATGTACGATTCGATTTATATAGCGGAAATTCCCCAATTGCGTTTCTTTCCTCCTTTCGTATATGTATTCAGTAAATTACGTTATATTTCATTGCCATATAGGTCTGCCTGACCAGAAACATTAACACATATGTAATCTAAACCTGAATAGAATATCGCTCAAGCCTGTGGTAGGGCGCAAGAGAGATGTTTCTCCTTATATAACATCTCAGGAACAGACTCAATAAAACCGAGTCTACTACTTATCTCTCTTATGTCAGTATAAATTGACATTCACGTTAGTGTGGCGGCTGTGAAATGTCAAATGTCAAAATCAGAAAATCAGTAGTTTATTACGTATTGGTCCTTTGAGATCATCAATCTCTGTGGCTAAACTGGTAGAAAGATGACTAGGCCGGTACTAGGCGTCGTGAGCGGTGTTGCACCTTATATTACCCCTCACGAACCCACTCCATACCCACTACTTGTCTCTCATGTTTGTATTTGTTGTTTTAAAGGGACTCACCCTTTTAGTATTTATTGATGTCTATCTTATATTGAGTTCTGCTCAACCCAGGGCTAGTAGGTGATAACGGTAACAAGCATACTTCACTACCGTTCATGAACAGTCTCACTCAAACCGAGAGTGCAATATTTCGTATTAATCTTGTTCAGACTTTTCCAAAGGTCCACTCTCATACTCTTGTATACACTAGATACATGATATACTAGTGATAAGTGGAGTGAACACCAACACTTATTACTGCAGTGTTTTATTTTGCATTTATATGTAGGATTAAATTAGAGCATATCTAATTCAGTAACCATTTCCATTGGTGTACTCAGTGTTTAATGTTCTCCTATAATCCGGGCGATACAAATATGAAAAGGACTTTTAACGTTTTTCAGTCATATTACGACGGTGTCTACCTGTAGCAGTGACAGCTCATCTGTATAGCGTTGCCACACAGGAATACAACGCCGTAGACACAGGACAACCCACCCAGTCCCACCATACTGACACCGGGCAGACCAGTCCTAATACTACCATGTATACACTGAACGTCAGTCAAGCAAGGAAGCTATTGGTACCATTTGTATAAAGTCTTTGGTATGACTGGGCCGGGGATTGGGCCCGCGACCTTCTGTATTCGAGCATTACGTCATCGCCGCGATTGCAATACACTTAATATACTGTGGCGAAAATGTTTAGCAAGCTTTTGTTGCCTCCTGGAAGTAATACACTTTTGTTTGTAAATCAAAAAACTACTGCCATTGACACACTGTTGTATTAAACACGCATCAATAACAGTCAAACATCATAATGACGTAAATAAACGTGTACACGAAGTCCCAAAATATCTTGTTTGCAGTATTATTTCAGCTAAAAAACTTGCTAAACTGTTGTACTAGACCATCATTATTTTTGAAGAGTTATTGTGCTGGCCAAATGTTAACTATGGTTAATGGCGCTGGTTAGGGTAATTGTGGTAGATGACGTTGTCCAGAGTTTAATTTAGAAAAATGGGTATTTGGTAACTGGCACGAGGTTTTGGAAAAGTAGATAGCGCTGGCCTAAGAGTATCTATGCTAAATGGCGATGGCCATAGGATAAACATTGTTATTACATCTGTCATCGGTATTAAACACAAACTATTGAAACTAAACCCTGGTTTAGTGAATTATGAAGGAACAAATATCCAGGGTTTGTGAATTATTACGAATATTAAATCACGGTTTTATGAATTAGATATGCAGTACCGAATATAAAACCCTGGTTTAGTGAATCATGTTTAATAGAATTTGAGAGAAAATGCAATAAATGGAACACAATTAGAAGCCTATTTTTTAAAACGGTGAAATTATTCGTGCTGTTATTACTCAAAAACAGGACATATTACTAGATACAGCCCCAAGAAAACAAACAGATGCCATTTTAATAGGAATTCACTTGCTATTTAACGGCTGATCAACGCATTCAGTGAGAGGTTATTTCGAGCAAACCCAGACAGATGGGAAGGATAACTTGGATCGAATCGGAAACGTTGCCCAAGGAGACACAAAGCAACTCATTTGAGTTAGTGAACCACGATCCCAAAATTTTCGGATTCAGAGTCAAACGTTGTGCTATCAACTTGGCCGCCGCGGCCCCTTCTAGAAATTAACTATGGTGTCGTTTTTAATATCGAACGAATTATTAAAGTTAACAGGTGCGGTAACTCAAAAATGAGACGATATCCATATTGCAAAATCACAAACTTGTCAGAAATAAGTTCGCAAAGTGAGGAGCAGATGTTAATGCAATCAATTACTGTGATTACAGTTAATGGTCTGCATGTTACAAGTTTATTGCATCTACAGATATCGTTAATTCCCTACTGTTGTGTAAACATCCCTCAACCGCGGAATAGCGCACACAAGCAAACAAATGTAACAATATCATTATTCGTATATTTAGATAGTTGCAAATCATTATTCTGAAATAAAAACGAAAGTCATTATTTCGATAATTGTTACATTGTTGCATGTTTTTAAAATAATATTACGGATATCTGTAATAAAACCACGTAAATATTCTGTCGTGTTATGTTTTTAATACTTTTAAGATAACTGTGTTTCAATTCGTAAAATATACAGCAGCAGTTGTGTATTAATATTGTTTATTAAAATTCCGTATCCATAGATAATAGTAACAGACGAATTTAAATGCTTACAAAATCACAACATAAGGCACATATATAAGAATTACATGGTTAGTAACTTAGAATTTCAGCTGTGTTTTGGCGAGTGTAAGAAAAGTGATAAATGCGAGCCTTTGGCTCTCAAACGGCCCTGTCAATCTCACGTTTGCTATTCTCCATCACTTGCACATAAGCTCACCTCTACGGTATCCTCGTAAGAGGGTGTTGGAGTATATGAAGAAAGAAAGACAGCATCATCTTGATCATTTAGTTATCTTAAAGCTTTAATACGAAGAGCCAAATCATAGTTAAATAGATTGAACAACAAAGAAGACGGTGGATAGTATTTTCTTGCATACCGGACAAGGATATCCGTCATTTTACCGGGGCTAGATTATAAGAATCATACATGAGTATCCGGTGAAGATAGGGAATTCCAACCCGGGGTATACGTGTTTTTATCGGAACCGAGGCTCTGCCGAGGTTCCGATTAAAACACTTATACCGAGGGTTGGAATGCCCTATCTGAACCGAATACCCGTGATAGTTTCTTTTTCTTTCATATCAGAGACATGTTGTGCGTTGACGCCTCCAGCTACTAACGTTTTGCAGGTTTTCCGGCATACCGGATGTTGGCGCGCGTGAATTTTAGGGTGAGATGAAAATATCTAGCCCCGGTAAAATGACGGATATCCTTGTCCGGTATGCCAGAAATTTCCATCTAACCCTAGGGTCGAGATAAAATTCACGCGGGACAACATCCGGTATGCAGGAACACATGCAAAACGTTAGTAGCTCGTGGCGCCAACGCACATGGTGTCAGACCGGTGAAAATCAGCCCATTGAACACATCGCAATATAGGTTATATTTGAAGATCAGTCATTTGGCAAGCAAACTGTCCCATACATTTGGCGTCATTCATTCACTGAAAATACGTACTAATCATGACAACAGGTATAATACTTTAAACTCAGGTTAGATTTAAAAATGAAATAAAAACTGATCTTGGGGAAAACACATGCAAACTAGAAACTTTGGATTTTTTCAAGGAACTATTTCAGCACCCTACGACCCGGAAGTACTTCCTGACTGGTCTGACACCTAAATGAGACGCGACATTTGTCAAAAAAAATTATCGAATACATCTAACTGACCAGTAAGGTTGACCGAATGGAAAATCAGATGCTTTTGCAAAGATCTTTAATCTTTTCGGTTCAATTCCTGCATGCAAAGAACCATTCGGCTAATGGAAATCAAGGATTTTAAGACGCGTTATACAAAACTAGAAAAAATGCCCAAATAAATGAACCGTTTGGTATAGTTCCATCAAGTAAAGTTTTCAAACATTGGCTTCTATTTACCTAACTAAAATATACACATAATGTGGTGTGCAGATATCAAAATCACTCATGCATGAAATGTCTTAATTTTTCATGGAGAAACAGACATTCTGTTAAATTCCAACAATAATGAGTCACAAAATAGACCATAAGGCTGCTTTGGAGCACATTTACATGCACAATGTCCAATAAAATATACAGTTTGGCTATAAAATGCCAAAACAAATAATACAAAATTGGAGTAATGACTCAAAATCTAAGACTACCCCATATGACAGTAGCAGTTTTAAAGCCAACTAATACATTCAGGTCTTGGGCAACAGCAAGACAAACCGAATCACACACCAGAATAGTATATATTTCAGTGGATTATACCTAATAAAATACCAAATTAATTTGTTAAATTACAATTGTATGCCATTGCATAGTGATTCCATCTGAATTAATAAAGAAAAATGGGTGGAATTTACACCATGTTTAGCAAATCCTAAAATAAATGATGAATTCCACAAATTTCTGTATATTTCAGTTTCAGATTGTAAAACCCATCGTCGCGTACAAAATGTACAGGTTCTCAGCTTTCGATACAAAGTAAGACTCCTCCTAGAGTCGCGTCATGTCAAAATGTCAGTACCGATACATTTTCAGATTTTAGCCTCATACGGTACCTTAAAAGAATAAAATTGCTATTTATTGTAGGAATTGTGACAGATCTATTACCCGTTGCCACTAATCCACTTACAGACACTTAAAGTGATTTAGGGCCACTCCGAATCACTAGGACCACCAAATTTCACCCTAAAACACACGCATTATATTTCAGTTGCAAAAAAAAACATGTTCTGTTGTAAAATTCAAAAATTTAACATAAGCTTTTTTTTCTCATTCAGCTGCAAGCTTTCACAGGAAAATCAACTGGATTTGGCCATTAATAAGAAAAATACATTTTGTCCATCTATGTGTCAGACCGGTGAAAATCAGCCCATTGAACACAATGCAACATAGGCTATATTTGGAGATCAGTCACAAGTTTCACAAAATTCGTTCACTTAAATACACTTTTATTCTGTGCATTAAACACGTTTGGCAAGCAAACGGTCCCATAACTGGAATAAAACACCGATTCAGTTTTCAACATGTTGCGTCTTTCATTCACACTATGCGTATTTTTAAATAAACATCTGTCAAAACCACATCTCTCCCTAACCTCTTAGCTCATACCCTCCAAAGAAATAATCCTGACAGACACAGTAAAATACTTACTATTCATGACAACAGGCGTACTACTTTAACCTTAGGTTAGATTTAACAATGAAATAAAAACTAATCTTGGGAAAAACACATGCAAACTAGAAACTTTATATTTTTTCAAGGAATTATTTCAGCACCCTTCGACCCGAAAGTATTTCCTCACTGGTCTGAAACCACATGTCTCTGACATGCAAGAACAATAATCTTTCATGGGTATCCGGTGAAGACAGGGAATTCCATCCCTCGGCATAAGTGTTTTAATTGGAACCTCGGCAGAGCCTCGGTTCCGATAAAAACACTTATACCTCGGGTTGGAATTCCCTATCTTCACCGGATACCCATGAAAGATTCTTATAGTCTTAATCCTGATTTCACATCCAACCAATCAGTATAATGGCCATTAACTCTAACACATGATGAGACAGATCCATACATAGCGAAAACATATTTTACCAGATATGCCAATTTCACCCAAAAGCTGCCAATGTTGATATGTTAAAATAACATGCTTTACGAAAATCAATAAATGCACAGAAAGTAGACATTTTATTTGTCTTTCTTGTTTCAATCATATGTATTAAGGATGAAACATGATCAATGGTGCTTCATTTCTTCCATTAAGGATGCTGACACATGGTTGCTTACAAAAGAAAATGATGGGCACGTGCACATATCTATGTAAAAAAATAAAATAATAACAATAAATAAATAAAGTGAACGAACGAACGAACGAACGAAAGAACGAACGAACAAACGAAGGAATGACTGATTAAATAAATAAATAAATAAATAAATAAATAAATAAATAAAAAACGAACGAACGAACGAACGAACGAACAAATAAATAAATAAATAAAACTGCGTCCAACTGCCACGACAGACCAGTCAAATCCAAAGAAAGTGGGAAACATCCTAACATTTGCGAAGACTATTATTAACGAAGAAGCAATCATCCTATAATCTTCGGAGACTAATACTAGACGAAAAGGGAACCATCATCAAATATCAAGAGAATACTATTAGAATCCCCAGCGGCCTTTTCGTTTGAATAAATTCAAACCAGATCATCGTATTATCGTATAATCTCCGGAGACGAATAAGAAGAATAGGGAATCAATGTATAATATCCAAAGAATGATCCTATAAGACGAAGAAGATATCATCGTATAATCACAGACGATTGCATTTTAATGTAGGTGCAAAATAGCGAATGTGCAGGCTGATTGCGGACGATTCTACCACCTCACTAGAATCAAATAGTGATAATTTGGACCACTATACTGTCCTTACACATAGAGTAAAGATGTAAACAACAAATCATCCTTTATGTTAACCACAAACGTACAGTAAGCCAACATGTGTTACAAAGGAGCTTTCGATTGTATACTATTTCTCTAGTAAACGTTAAACTACTTATCCTATACCCAGCCTTATAATAAAGATATAAAACACGATGTTTTTATAAGAGTTTCAATAAATTCAAACTATATATGGCTGTCTGAATTGCGTTTTGGCATTTTGTTAAAGTATTTTAAAATTGCAACAAAAAAGCAAAGAAGATCGTTTACAAAGAATAAACTTTATATCAAGCATATGAAAAATCAGATATAATCAAAGTACTGAAAGTACTGAGAATGCAAGGTTTGATAGGAAACTTACATACTGTATGATATGTGCACGATTGCTGGACATTTCCATAAATTTGACATAGTTTTAGCCAAATTGGCGATCTTGGGCGACCTACAAAAATCTTAGAGGGTCGATCCATTCCAAATAGTATGATCAGTTGTCATTAAACTGTTTCAAATCTAGAATAGAATATTATTTTATGAAATTGCTGATGGATAGACAGATTTGTGTTGTAGGTCAAGCTGTCACTCAAGATGACCTCCATGTCTAAATTATGTCATTTACAGAGTGGCGTGTATTAAGTAGTCTTCCGGGAACAAGATGTACAAGAATGAATGAATGTTGTTTTACGGCACGTCGACACATAAATAGGTCATATTGTGCGCAAAAATTGATGAAAAATGAAGTATTATTTAAAAATAAGTGTAAATATATAAAGATAAACTATTAAAAAAAGTAAGGCATGATAAGGTGTAATATAAATCAACAAATGCCCGTATAAACAAGTAAATATATATAAGAACACATTATAATGATTTATATAGTCTGATCTCTTTTAGGAAATCTAAAACAAGACTAAAATCTACAGTATCAAATAACTCTTTCATAGTATTAACATTGTAGTACCTTTGACGCATAGGATCAAAGTCTACACATTCCAATAAGATGTGTTTGACCGTTAACGGTGCAAAGCAGGGTATACATTCTGGTAATTGCTCACCTTGTAATAAATATGAATGAGTATAACGTGTATGCCCTATCCTGCACCGGACTAGAATAACTTCCTCTCGACGAACGGGTCTACTAGAAGAACGCCATTCTCCGAGTAACGGTTTAATTGAATGGAGTTTATTGTTAACTGACAAATCCCAAGCGGTTTGCCAAGAGCTTCGAATATATGTGTTAATACAACTTTTAAAATCAGTATAAGGTAATTTGGTATTAGATATATGTAAATCTAATGCTGTCTAAGCAGCACTATCAGCTCTATCATTACCACGTATTCCTACATGGCTTGGAAGCCAGCAGAAAATAATAACATTATCAATTATAAGAGAATTGTACTTTTCTAAAAGTTGAAGCACAACTGGGTTATCATGTTTCATATTACCCAGTGCTTGAAGAGATGAAAGGGAATCAGAAAAGATTACAAAATGGTCATCATCAGATTCCTGAATATAATTTAAGGCAAGTACAATTGCCTTAAGTTCAGCTGAAAAGATAGAGGCCTTGTCAGGCAGGCGGCTCTTTATGCTGTGTTTGTGAACAGCTGCTGCAGCTACCTTATCTCTATCTTTAGAGCCATCTGTGTAGATATGTTGAAAGTCACTGTATTTCGATATAATTTCATTAAATTTGCTTTGAAAGACAGTAGGGTCTGTACTGGATTTGTTATTATTACAAAGATCAAAAATAATTGTTGGAGTTTCCAAAGTCCACGGTGGAATTTGTGGTACTTTGTACTTGGCAATCAAATTTAGGTCGATTTCAGTGTCTGTTAATTTTGGTTTAATACGAAGACCAAATGGTCGAATGGCCTTCGGTTTTCGATCAAAAAGAGGTTCACAACTAGGATTAAAAACATTATCGAAAGTTGGGTTTGAAGGGTTAGACTTTAATTTTATGGCGTATTGAAGAGCTAATTTGTCTTGTCTATGAGACAGTGATGGTTCATTGGCTTCAACATATAGACTTTCGGCTGGTGATGTACGAAAGGCACCTAAGGCGAGTCGTAATCCTTGATTATGTATAGGGTCGAGCATCTGCAAGTACGACTTGCGAGTCGATCCATATACTATTGAGCCGTAGTCCAGCTTGGATCTGATAAGAGATCTGTAAAGTCGCAAGAGGACTTTTCGATCTGCTCCCCAATTAGTGTTTGCAACAACTTTAAGTAAGTTAAGAGCTTTAAGGCATTTGGCCTTCAAGTATTTAAGGTGTGGTATAAACGTTAATTTACGGTCGAAAATAAGACCAAGGAATTTTGCCTCATCCACTACTGGTATTGGTGACCCATCCAGTGTTAGATGAGGGTCTTCATGATGTTTACGAAGTTGACAAAAGTGCATACAATTAGTTTTAGATTTAGAACATTTAAAACCATTTTCATCAGACCAGGTCTGAAGTGTATTGATACATTGTTGTAATTGTCTCTCGATAGTATTCATGTTTTTTGCACGATAACATATAACAAAGTCGTCAACATATAGCGAACAATCCACACCTGGATTGATGCACTTTACTATACTGTTAATCTTTATATTAAAACGTGTAACAGATAGTATGCTGCCCTGTGGAACACCCATCTCCTGTTCATGAATATCAGAGACGGTTGAACCCATTCGGACACGAAACTGTCTATCATCTAAGAAATTCTCTATAAAAATGGGTAATCGGCCTCTAAGACCAATGTCATGTAGATCATTCATAATACCGTACTTCCATGCAGTATCATAAGCTTTCTCCAAGTCAAAAAATACAGCGACTAGATGTTCTTTTTTTACGAAAGCTTCCCTAATAAATGATTCAAATCGAATGAGATTGTCTGTTGTGCCTCGTTGGCGCCGGAATCCACTTTGATACTTTGTTATCAGCTTGTCGGATTCCAGGTACCAAACGAGTCTCTCATTAATCATTCGTTCCATGGTTTTACATATACAACTCGTTAAAGCAATAGGGCGATAATTTATTGGGTCCGTATGATCCTTTCCAGGTTTTAGGACTGGAATAACGATTGCTTCCCGCCAAGAATCGGGGAAGTTTCCCGTCACCCAAACCTTATTAAATATATCAAGAGGGGTAGAGAGACAGGATTCAGGTAAATGTTTTAGTAATTGATAATGGATATCATCAGGACCAGCTGATGTATCATGAGCCTTTTTAAGGGACTCTCGAAGTTCTTTGAGAGTGAATAGTTTATTGTATTTTTCCAAGTTTTTCGACTTGAAGTTCAGCTTCTTCTGTTCTTTTTGTTTCTTATTTTTCAGAAAATTTGGTTGACAATTTTCAGAAGAAGAATTTTTTGAAAAAGTTTCTGCTAAAGTGTTTGTAATATCTTTGACAGATGTTATATCTCCATTATCTGTTTTAAGATGGTTTACAGAACTAGAATTACCTTTACCACTTATTTTCCGGACCATGTCCCATGTCTTCTTAAGAGATGAGCGAGAATTCAGCCTAGAGACGTAAGATCTCCAGGATTTCCTCTTGCTATCCTTAATAGTACGACGGGCTTTCGCATGAAAAACTCTAAAGTTATCTAAATTTGTTTGAGTTGGCCGCAAGTTAAAATTATTTAATGCAGCTTTACGATCGCTGACTGCCTTTTTGCAGTCATCGTCGTACCATGGTTTATGTGGGCGCTTAGGATTTGCCGAGGTTTTTGGAATGGTTTGATCAGCTATATCGTGAAGAGTTTTGGTAAAAAGAGCTGTTGCGTCTTCGACATCCTCGAAAACGGAAGGCTTTAATTGTTCCTCGCAAAGAGATTGAAACGTAGTCCAATCAGCCTTGCGAAGTTTCCATCGTTGCGTTTTTTCGAGAAGTGGAGGGCCGATATTTTCAAGAAATATGGGGAAGTGGTCACTTCCACAGAGGTCGTCTCCAACACTCCACGAAAAATCCATCAAAAGCGTTGGATCGCATATTGTTAAATCAATGGAAGAATGAGAGCCTGTAGCAGGATGAAAGTAAGTATGTGATTTATTATTAAAAAGACACAAATTGTTTTTGGCTAAGAAATCCTCAATTGTCTTGCCTTTATCGTTTATATCTTTACAACCCCAGATGTAGTTGTGTGCATTAAAATCGCCCAAGAGTATAAAAGGTGATGGCAATTGTGCAACTAGGTGATTTAGATCTTTAGGGTCTAGTGAAGAACTAGGTGGTAAATATAAGGAACATATTGTAATGACTCTGTGCATAGTAACACTGACCGCAATAGCTTGCAAATTTGTTTTCAACGCAACAGGTCTGTGAGGAATGTTTCGATTAATGATTATCGAAACTCCACCAGTCGCCTTGTCCCCGGTATCACAAATATGATTGTATAGTGAGTATTGTTTAAAAGATACCTTATCACTTGTCTTCAAGAATGTTTCTTGAAGACAAAAGGCAATAGGGTTGTGTTCATTTAAAATTAAGCTGATTTCATCATAATTTGGTTTCAAACCTCGACAATTCCATTGAATGATCTTATTAGTTTTACCCATTATTGAGCGTTAAGGCGACTTTTAATTTTATTTTTATTTTTGGCCTTAGATTTAGGAGAGGTCTTAGGAGACTCAAGCAGCGACATCTCCACTGATGAATCCTCCCTGGAAGAAGTCAGCTGAAGTGGCACCTCAACTAACTTCTCATGCGAGGATGGAAGTGGCAGTGCAGCTGCCGGCTCTGAAATGTCCATGAGCTGTTCGAATTTGTTATGCAGCTCAATAGGGCCGTTAGACACCTTTGGCTGCTCCTTGTGCTCCCTAGTTGGAGAAGAAGCACTAGGCTTTCCAACTTCCTTAGTTGGAGCAGCACTAGGCCTTCCAACCGAGGAAGTATTAGGCTTTACGACTGGGGAACTATTAGACTTCACAGTCTTCGAAGAACCCCCTTTCCAATTCTGAGAAATTGACATGCTCTTGGCATTGCCAGAGCTTGCCGATTTTGTGTTGGATTTAAATGAAAAGGTTTGATTAGGAGAAAAGTTTAATTTTGGTTTGTTAAGTTGTGTTTGTTGACTTTTGTTTGGATTTGATACTGAGGAAGTATTCTTTGTATTTTGAATTTCTGGCTGTGGTTCGTATTGCGTACTTGCATCCCTGCATTCTGTGTGTGTTGCTGTTGTTTTGAGAACAGATGCGTAAGAGGTCGGACTTGAAATTTTATATTTTTGTTCAATCAATTTTCTTGCTTCTGGAAATGGAATGTTTTGTGTATATTTAACTGTTATGATTTCTTTTTCTTTTTTGAATTTTTCACATAATTTTGAATTTGCGTGATGTCCTAGACCGCAGTTGGTACATTTGAGGTCGTTAGGACAATCTGATTCGTTATGCTTGTATGCAGACTCGCCACATTTACCACAACGTTCTTCTTTAGTACACCTGGAGTTGTGGTGCCCAAAGGCTTGGCAGTTGTAGCAACGTAACGGGTTTGGAATGTAGGCGTCAACATGCAATTGCAGATATGCCACCTTTATTGTTTTTGGTAATACGGGTGTTGCAAATGTGAGAATGATTGTATTTGTACTGATAATTGTGTCATTCCTCTTGATGGTTATTCTTAGTCACTAACTGTGGCGCAAGCTCACTGACAATTTCATCTTCAGGTACTCCGGAGAGATCCGGGCACCTGATGACGCCTTTGGAGATGTTCATAGAGGAATGAGGATAGCATTTTACTTTGGTGTTTAAAATTTGTGTAATAGTTAATAAATTTTCCGAATGAGATTTCTTTTCTGTTTCAATCAGGAGAGTTTTGTTTTTTAAATTTTTAATTTGTTTGACATGTCCAGCAATGGAATGGACAGTTTTTTCGATTACGAAAGGTGAAATATCTGTAATGTGTTTTTCCCCGTTTTCCGATTCGATAATGAGAAAACGAGGAAAGGAGTGATTGATCACTGGTTCCTCAGTATCAGATTCAGGTTCTGTTTTTTTTCTTTTGTTAGTAGTTTGTGCGTTTTGTGATGCCATGATGTGGCGTTAAGAATTCATCTCCCACGCTTCTCACCCACCTCGGAGTCCAACAAGGGGACATTTGCTGTGGATATCCAACAGCAAAATGCCAAGAATACGTAGAAGGTATACTCATATAAAGCTAACGCATCAGACCCCCCATACCACCCAGCGGACATAACTCCTTAACTAAAAAGTCAAAGAGCCGCACTTATGTTCCGCTTAAAAAGTGGCACGAGTATAGCCATATAACGTTTTGAAATACATGATTAGCCCGTGCGCCACCGCCATAAAAGACCCTATCTATATATAATGTTTGAAGTAGAACAATATAAAAAGTAAGTAAGATACAGTGTACTGGTACTGTCTGAATAATAAGGTCGGGTCTCTTATAGCTGGCGTGACAAACCGATTGATCAGATCGGGCCAAATCTGACCGCCCGTCTAGTTGAAGTCCGGACCAAAGTGGTGTGTTGCAACGTAGAGATAACTACCATGTCTCCACGCCACTCAACCACCAGGACTCCCTTCTCCAACGACACGGGTGCACAAGAGGGCCTGCATGTACCACTCTACTGGCTTGAATAGTCTAAAGCCTACTAGAAAACATTGTATTTAGAAATCAAAGCTAGATAACTCTGACGTGTCCAGTTTGATGCAACTGGTTTTGAACTTGTCCAAGTTCAGTGGCGTAACCTAGAAAACGCCTTCTGTTGCAGGGACAAATAACTTAACAAGAAGCACTACCCGTTGATTCAACTTCCCTATGTCTGTCCCACACATTACTAAACAACAAAAACAAAATTATAGGTGGAAGAAAGAATTGAAATTGACTATAACTAAATACAAGGGAAAAGTGGCCATAATTTTGACAAAAAAACAACAACAACAAGAAACAGAACATAACCTTGCTTGACGAAGTAGGTTAAAACGCCACAGCCATGTGCAGTTTCATGATTTAGTCGATTTCGAAATACATGTTTACAAACAAAACATTAAATCGTTTTGAAAGTACAGTGCCCGAATTCACCAAACATTACTGAGAAAATGAATAGACTCCGTAATATATTTTTGAAAATGGACATAAAAACATTTTTTAAAATATGCATGGAAATAAAAACAAACATCAAACAAAATACAACTTGTCATTATCACTGACCGTTGTGACGTCATAATGTCATCTAATTTGAAAAGCCCGTGTTTGACCAGGTTATGATCAAAATCTATTCATTCATAACAAGTGTCAAACTCCAGATTATCTGAGTTTTTATTCATAACATGTGTCAAGCTCCAGATTGTCTGAGTTTTCATTTATAGTAAACAACTTAACAAATGCGATAAGTGAAAAAAAAAGGTTAGAACATTGTGACGTCATTGACGTCAAGACGTCATCACGTAGAGAAACGTGTTTACGTTCTTGCACAACTAGACACTAAACTCTACAACCTATGAAAGTTTTGATCAAATCCAATCTTAAATACAGAACAAGATTTCTATATATACTATATTCCAGCAGAATAACAATCCACTGGTGTCTAATGTCTAAACATATTTCTTTATTTAATCTTATCATTAATAATAATTCAATGACATCGTGAATCACTAAAACTCTTTTGAAATAGTTGTTGCTATGTACAATTATACATAATAAATATATTGAAACAACTCTAAATATATTGAAAAAACTCTTCCCCCGGAAATCTCGTTTAATTTGGGCTCTTTGCACGAATATAATACTGTCAAGCAAAGGTGCGTGTGGCGTCACATCGTGTTTACCCTTGATGAGAAAACACCTTGCAAAAACTCGCTTGAAAAAAAATCGCCAACAACACATACATAATGAGAATTTTGTAGAGTTTCTCGACCTGTTTATATGCTTTATACTTGTTTTCAGGATCCAATATGTTCATCTAGCAAAGATAAGCATGCATGTACGACTTGAAGCCTCGATTTATGAGAAAAAATGGAGGTATCTGCCAGATGGCGATGAGGAGGCGCCAAAAGCAATGACTTTGAATGCAAGTTGATAAATCAACCTTGCATTTAATGATTGAACAGAAAAAGTAGCAAGGAGGACAGTCAACCACAACACTCACAGAAACAAAGAACAACTTTAAAGATGAGTAAAGGGCCAAATCAGACCTTGGAACGGTCAGTAGCAAAAAAGGCCGCTGGGGTTTCAACCAGGTTCTAGGGTACACCAAACCTTACACTTACCCTACTGTCATCCCAATAAAACGGGACAGTTTTGATAAAGGGATCCCCGCCATGAACTATTCTCTAACCAACAAGGCTGCATTAATAGGCAATATAAATCAAACACAAAGATGCTCCTGTTTATATAATTACAAAATAAAATAGCCTAGAAAGCCACAAAGAAGGTACGCAATGACTTGGCAGAAGCCAGAGCAACAATAGAACAAACCATTGAGGGCACGGCAAAACGACAAACCATTGAGGGCACGGCAAAACGACAAGATTGCAGACAAACATCAAACAGCACCGTCCTTTTAGGCGTTGGGTATATAATACCATAGGGTCGGTTGTGAATATAATAAATACTGAAAAGGAGATCCATTAGAAGCAAACAACACAAACAAGAGAGAAAAGTAGCAAACTTGGATTTATCGAGTCTGTTCATGGGAGGTAATATAGATGCAAGACCTCTCACGCCCACTAGCACCGGTTTAAGCGGTACTTTACTTTAAAGCCACTAAGATTTGGCTTGATGATACCAAAGGACCAGTAGGTAATAACGCTACTGATTTATAGTCGGGGAGACTTTTTACAACCGCCACACAGCTTTAACCAAAAGCTAGTATGAACATCAATATCTACTTAAAAGGAGCAAAAAAAAACAAAAAAAAGGGAGAAAAATAACAGACTCGGTTTCATTGAGTCTATTCATGACAGGTAATTAAAAATACAACACCTCCCATACCCCTAGCATCTACGTAAGCGGCATTCTACTTTAAAGCCACAACGATTTTGCTTGGTGATCCCAAAGGAACACTAATGATTTATAGTCGGGGCGTTGTTCTATAAAACTACTTGATGACGTACACTGAAACAGTTTACTTATAGATCAGTCTATATTTTATGGCATAACATCGAATTTTATAACACTACTTATTTTTAGTCGAGGAGACTTTTTTCAGCCGCCACACAGCATTAACCAAACGCTGATGTGAATGTCAATATATACTGAAAAGGATGATCCACTGGAACAAAAGAAAACAACACACACACACACAAGAGAAAAAAGTAGCAGACTCGTTTTTATTGAGTCTGTTCATGACAGGTAATATACCATGCAACACCTCCCATGCCCCTATCACCGGTGTAAGCGATAGTCTACTTGAAAGACACGAGGATTGTGCTTAATGATCCCAAAGGACCAGTAAGTAGTACTACTACTGATTTATAGTCCAGGCGATGTTTTATAAAACTGCTTGATGACGTACACTGTCACTTATGCATTATACGTATTGATCATTCTTTATTTTATGGCATGACATCGAATTGTATTCTTGTTTTGTCTAACCGGAGAATTACGTGTCTGCAATACGTAATAGTTATTCGTGTCCAAAGTATAGACGTTTCAGTGGAAACAGATGAATATGAAGAATCAGAAAACTAAAGTTCGTATGTTGAATTGAATATGTATACTCAGAATTGGAAATCTATTTTCGTGTTAGGTATAAACTAAGGTGCATTGTCTTCGTCTTTATTGTTCAGGAATTTAGATGAACTAGGTGTGTTATAAAAGGAGTTTCGTTGTCCCCGTCTGTATTGTTCTGGAATTTAGATGAACTAGCTGTGTTATAAAATAAGTTTAGTTGTCCCCTTCTGCATTGTTCAGGACTTTAGATGAATTCACACGGTTCATTTGCAAATATTTTACATACATTTTCGAATATTATACCAAATTACAAAGCATTAACTTGCACGATAAGCGTGTCCATTTAAGTCGGCGAAAGCTATGAAATCAAGACACTAGACGCAGCTATTAAGCAGCTATTAAACAAAATAAATGTTATTAAAGGAATGATTTTTAAATATAAAAGACATTGCACAATTACATATACAAGGGTGCAACAGATTGCGGTTTAATTATATTTTTCTGTAAATCAGAAACAATTTGTTGTTGTGAAATTCTAATGAATACAAAAAAATGTGCTGGAAATGTATTGATTCGCCATTGTGATATATATTATTGCTCTAAATGCATTATCGTCATTAAGAGACTGCACTTGTTTTCTATGTAAACCAATTGTAATGACATACATTAAATAACTTATTATTCATTTAGAATTACTTTTTATTTCATGTGCTTGTTTAGTTGCTAGTATTATATACGTCTAAATATACATTTATCTGCCAAAGCAGGCATTATATCACAACTTCTATTTCTACGTGTCACACGAAAACGCAATGGCATGCATATGGCGGTGGACATGGAGTGTAGTAGTTTCTCATGTCGTACGGTATCTAATAAAATTAAATTCCCCTAAGAGCGAAAAAAACATAATGGAATTTAGTTGGGAGCAGCGGTTATGAAGCCTGCATATCACAAGTAACCGTCAAAAGACTAAATTAAAAAGCAGACAACATATCCTATAGGTGGTTAAACAATATCCAGAGCCTTTAATCGGCCGGAGTAGTGAATCGAAAATGAAGTAAGAAAAAAAAATGAAAAAGTACCACCGATAATTAAATATAAGTATCGGCTCAGCGATCTCCAAAGATCGAATGAATATAAGACAGATAATGACAAAAAAACAAGTTGTTTCACTGTCTGCATCTGCTGGTTATCCTGTGGAGTGCGATTTCCTTGTCAGAAGCCAATAATTACCATATATACCATCGGGATGTTATGCTAGAAATTTAATATTTAGAGAACATTACACGTCAAATGATTAATTATTAAGCTGAATAATTATCCGACATTGGTAGTTTGTAAATATACACAGTCCGCAATAATCACTACCAGTGAAAACACAACTCTATTATTAACACATTAAAGTCTTGTTGTGTCTCATACGTTGCTTATATTGTTCTTGCAACGTTGTATTTGATGTTTGTCTTGAATGAGTGTTTTTGATTGATTGTGTTCTGTGAATGCTTCATTTCATGTTCGAGCGTTATAGTTTCTTTGGGATCACACACACATTCATACAGATGCTCACACTCAAACGTGCAAACGTATTCAAAAACGCGTGCGCGCGCACACACACGCACGCGCGCGCTTAAGTTATTGTTTCAGTTTTACATATAACATTTGTAGAATGTTGATGCCAAATGTGAAAACTGTAATTTAATTGCTTCAACCAACAATACAACCTGTTAAAAAAAATCTACAACATTATTTTGTCGTACTAAGGCATCTCCAATTAAAACATCAGACTACATGCACCCGAATGAGGAGCGTTGGCAGATTAGGTATGCTCAGATCACTGAAAATATTATTTCTGAATCCTTTGAAGTTACGTGTTATAATGTGATTTTTGTTCCAATTCATTGAACTTTCCAAGGCCTTATCATATTGCATATTGAGACATATCATATATATGTAACCGTTATTATTAAATGCGCTAAGGGTTTAGTTATTCTATGAAATCACCTTGTGGTGTGGCCAAAATAGCAATATGCGTGCACAGCAATGTAAAATATGCCAAGGAAAATTTATTTGACTTGTTAAATTGATAACTGGAAGATTGTTGCCATTATATGCAGTATGCAAATATGTATCGTTATCCTATGAGAACAAGCAAGGTTTTACGCAAGCGTAATATACCTGTTGGGAGAAAATAGCATTATATCTGGGTAGGAATTGGGAACAAAGTTTAACATAATAACAGTTCAAGTTACTTGTGTTAAAACAGTATTAAAAAAATTAATAAA
This sequence comes from Cyrtodaria siliqua, assembly GCA_037043455.1. NCBI lineage: Eukaryota > Metazoa > Mollusca > Bivalvia > Adapedonta > Hiatellidae > Cyrtodaria > Cyrtodaria siliqua. The sequence goes on along the minus strand of JAWPHD010002068.1, from coordinate 99,566 downwards.
AAAATGTTGTCACGAAGACGTAAACATGCCACGACCGCCTTTTTCTTACCAGACACTTTCTTCCAAATGTTTACCATCAGTTCTTCCTACCAGGTGGACGACCTCGCTTCGTTCTGGTCAAATCCTTGACATGCGTTACATACTGATTACATATTCACCTTTGTAGCACGAAATGTTAGAATTATACATCAGCACAGAAATACCATTGTTCACATGTAAGGGAAGCGTGTGCGTTAGCGTGTGCATCACAGCACAAATAAACTGTTCACTGCTACCATGTGTAATTATCAAATTGCGTTTTCAAAGCGAAAAACTCAAAGAAACTGTTCATTGCAACATTACCATGAGCAATTATGAAAACCATATAAGAGTCGCTGTCGGAACACGTTAATTATAAGCTTATCCAAGATTATGAATGAGTTGAATATAGTAGTGTATATATTACTTGTGAATGTTACTTACTTAAACCACAATCAAAAACCGTGACAGAAGTTTTAGTTTGTAGTTGAGATATGGCATTGTTTAAGACAAAGTCAATATTCAAAGTTTTACCTTTAAACTTAAACGTAATTATAGTGAGTGTATCATTAATATTATTAATAATTTTGTCTGATACCTTCCCTAACACATGGAGTAAACCTCGAACTATAATGCTAGATCAAGACAATATTTACGGTCTCTCTAAAACGTTATCTACCTTGCAAGCAACGGTAGGAATTTTCATGCGCTAAAAAAAGAACTACGTTTTTCGATTCTTGTTTATGTCTTAAAATGTGCAAATATTTTCTGGGGTTTTTTTTCTTTTGTTTTTATGTGTTGTTGTGTGTTTGTGTGTGCGTGCGTGTGTGTGTGTTTGTGTTTTTGTTGTTGTTTTTTTGTTCTAGGTGACAAGTGACAGGAATGGGACACGTTCATGATTTTATATGGATATGCATGAATGTGCCTATATCTGAAAATCTAATACTGAGTAGTGATACATTTGCAAATGAATGTGCAATAGACCAATCCAAAAGGGTCTCTACAAACTATGGACATTTAAAAAAAATGCAGGTTATGTCGAGCAACAGACGTTCAGTTCTACAAAGAAAACATTTTTAAGAAAATTCAGGAAGTGTACAGTGGTCCAGAGAGGCCCTGCTACATATGCAGAGCGATGTAAAAACAAATGTGCTATGGAGACTTAAAGAATAGTCTGTAGATTGCGTTTCTTCCCACGTACATCGTACCTATATACAGGTAACAGTAATTTTTACCGAAAAAAAAATTAGCTTCTTTCGGGGCTCGAACACACGACCTTCTGATTTCAAGTCCTGTGCTCTATCCACTGAACTACAACGCTACTTGATAAAATAGTATACTTACTACCATATATTATGAGGCACAATAACTTAACATATTTTAAAGCAACTAAAGATGGTTCAATAAATATTCAGTCCATATTGTCGCACGTGTAAATTAACATTGCCTGGTGTAATACTGTATCTTATCAATGTGAAACTAATAATTCGTCTCAAATCAACCATATATCGACTTGTTATTAGCGCTTAATGAGTTTTATGCGCTCTCTTGTTATTACGTAATGCCTAATTAGTGTTAAACATGCTACAAAATACCAATAAATAGCAGCGGTCTAGAGGTTCAGCGTACATCTTTCAAATCTTACAAGTGCAAGACTGTGGTACAAATCCCGTTCCGGGCAACTATTTTGTTATCACATATATTCTGGAGCCGTATATTTATCAATGTTACCTGTACGGAGGCTAAATAAAAATGTGAAATTTTACGTATCGATTTCTCCTTATATACCGATTTTTGGGGTGTTCGTCGATTTGAAACTACTTCACACGTGACTCATTCATATTCATGAGTTATTACCAGTTAAAATGGGGACTGTACAGCTTTAAGAGTTACATTTATTAATTGATAATACTACAAAAAGGGTAGCCATTCAACTTTAACATGTTTGTTACCAGTTCAAATAGGGACTGTACAGCTTTAAGTGTCAGACAAGCAGTATGACTAACAGATATATTGATATCGGACAGAAAACGATGGTCTCGTACGGTCATGCTACTCTACCTTTGACAACTTGCAGATTAGGAACATTGATAGTGTTTAGTTCAACGTTTTTCATCGTGTTTTCTCTGTAATTTAAGGATGGATATTGTATATTAATTCCTGTTGGCACCATATAACCCCTTCAGCTGAGAAATTATACAAATCCAGAAAAATGACGAGTTTATTCTCATTTGAGAGAGTTGTAAACGTGCTTTCATGTACGTTGTTATAATACCATTGGAATGTTATATATAAATTCCATTACTCTTGCATATACGAAAGATGTAGTTACGCGCTTTATTTGCGTTTGTCTCTTCGGAAAACGACATCGATTGCAGAAGGCAGATGAAACAATTCCCAACTATAATATTCACTGTTATTTTGTCTGATATGACTGTATGTTTAAGCAATTTAAATGTATGTGAAACATACCAAAGCCAAACTGACTGAAATTATAATGTATTGTGTACACTAAACATATTTGTCTATATAACCCTATAGTTAAAAGTATGTTCCTATATCATTTTGAGAAATTCAAAGCTTTAACGTGGGAGGTGTTGCACCTTATATTACCTCTCATGAACAGACTCAATAAAACCGCGTCTGCTACCTTTCTCTCTTGTTTGGGTTGGTTGCTTCCAAAGGATCTCTTTTTCAGTATTTATTTACTATGCAATCTCTTATGTTTGGTTATCCATGGATTTTATTATGATGAGGATTTTGTTTTTGTCTAAGTACCCATTATCTAACACTGTACTTGCTTATGTACCTCTTGTGTGATGTATAATAACTTACCATACATGTTCATAAATAATGAGGAAATAAATGATTTATTATTTAATGTCCCAGCGTGTTGTATAATGAAATAATATAGCTAACTCTAGGAACTGTACTTGTTGTTGTTCAATTCAACCAGCTGAAATTGTGTTGATGAATGGTACAAGTTGAACTGTTTTTCTATACATATATGTTTCTTCTTAATGCATCCAGTATATTATATATGTGAACGAGAAAAAACCCAAAATTAACGTGTGCATACTTACATTATTATACGCACTTAATTATAAGACAAACCAAAGTCATGAGTTTGAGAGAGATAACAACTGTATGCACTTACTTGCAACAGTACTTCCCCGGTTAAACTTCCATTCGTTTACCATGATATAACTGCTGACAATTACGTCCAATAAATAAAATTTCATTCGTTTTTCATAGTGCTTTTGAATAGTTTTACATGGGAAATTTCAACTTTTACTAAAGAAAATTTAACATTTACATCCGGCGATTACCACACACGTTCTGTAACGTTCTGTAACAATGCGCCTCATCAAAAAAATCCCAAGGGCAACAAATATCGTCTTAACTTAAGTCAAAGAATGTTGGCAGGAATGTAACAGACAAACTGTATAAGTTCGTTGTCTGCAGCTCGTTATAACATTATTGTTCTTAATTTGTTGGAAGTTAACAACACCTATCTAGACTGCCGTGATGTTATAATATTAGCGTTACATATGTTAAGGGTACTATGTGCCAATTGATGTATTGACTGGGTTAAAACAAAGCATGAATATCTGACAGTTGAGTAATTACGTGGGGCAATCTTGAACCTAGAACATTTTAGAGTGGAGACGATATAATACAAAATGGGATCACATGTACACACAAACTGGCGCGAGCACGCACACTCAGCTACTTTAAAAGAATTAAAAGTAACATTTTATCTAAGCGTTAAATGTTTTATTTGTTTATAACTGTTTCAATTAGTGTTTAGATATTAAGTAACGAGTCATTTGATGAATTGTGTAAACACGCGAATTTAATATACACATGGTTAACATAAAAAAAGCAATAGGTAGTTTGGCATTATGATTCTCCAATTAGAAGTTGATAGTAATAGTATTAATAACAAGTTCACCTGATCACCAACGGTTAATCATCAGATTATTTTAGGTCAGAGAGAGAGAAAAGATACGTAGTAATCCGGAAAAAAGTTTCCTAATACATTCTAAACGTGCTCGGGGTAATTGACTCTGATTCACGGGAGCGCCCGGTTTACGTCTCCATTAGAGGGACAAGGCTACGGTAAGTATCCACCGAAGAAACTCAGAGGCACCGGTGAGACTCGATCCCGTAATCTCCGAATTTCAAATCAACCGTTTTATCCACTAGGCCACATTGACCATCTATCTACATGACGAAAATCTCCTAGTTTTCATTTATTTTCTTCGATTTAATCTACACAACTGTAATAATGTTATCTACCCCCCACTCCCACCCCTACCCACCGCACCCCACCCCCTCCCCCCACACTTCACCCCTCGGGAAACTTGATAGTGACCAACTAGAGTCGTTACTTGCATGTATATTCCTTAGTCTAGAAAACAAATACAAATCTCAGGTATCGATTTCGGTATTAAGAAGTAAAGTATCCGCCTTCAGTTTGCTACTCTCCAATCACTTAATTACCTCCTTTGATAATGTACACACACAAATATTTTTATTCAGCACATACAAACATGTTTATAACATACACAGTTACATGAAAATATGAATATTGTGAATATAAAAATGCTCAGTGCTTTACATGCGCAAAACGAGTATTGACCAATACTGTAAAACGTGTAGCAATACGAAGTTGTTGTAAGAACGATAAGCAAACTATATCGATTATCTAGTTGTGAAGTATTCAGTTTTTTTAGCACGGAGTTTTTATTTGTGCGAAATAGTTATGTGGGATAAAACAAAACATGACACATATAACATGTTTTTATTGGAAAAAAATCAAAGAAAAACAAACCCGCCACTCATCGCATTGAATGTATAATGCAATATGCCACAGACAGGATTATAATTGAACTGGCAATGTTTTTGATAATTTTTTGTTATCTTGCATGCAAAGCAATTGCAACAAAAATTGTAGTTGATCACACTATAGTGTCTAGTAATCTTCCCGGATATTTTCCCCAATTCTAACGTTGAAACTCGCGACGAATCACTTCCAATAAAGTTAAATTACAATCGAAGAAACAGCTAGCACATATGATCAATCAGACAGTATTCATCCGCAACACAATTCGCAACACAATGAGATGTATATTAATACAGCGGCGAAGCAGTTTGCTTATGCATATTGTTTTAAATACTTTGTGAGGGGTAGTGAGTTTCTAAAAAATGTTTAGAACAATAACCAAACTGCCCCCAACTTCCCTAACCCGTCCCAATCTCTCCATTCCACCCTTTAAAATGCGTTCCACCTATGTTTGCTTAAATTCTTTCTCCATAAAAGCTCAAAAGACAAAATAAAAATAACTATTTCATAATAAAACCATACAAATGATTTGCCTAGGCTTTTGACATAACTCGCAAATTGGATTTCCATAATTTAAATATAGATAGGTATTTTGGATGTTATTGAAGCTTTTAATGACAAATCTCGGTATCTGGATGACATACTGAACATTGACAACCCTTTCTTTCCAACTGTGGTTCATACTATTTATCCTAAAGAACTTCGGCTTAATAAAGAAAATATATCTGATAATAACGCTTCTTTTCTTGATTTAGATCTCTCAATTGAAAATGGTAAAATAATTAGCAAAATCTATGACAAAAGAGATGATTTTAATTTTGACATTGTTAATTATCCCCACTTGGATGGGGATGTTCCCCGAGCAACTTCTTATGGGGTGTATCTGTCTCAGCTTATTCGTTTTCTAGAGCTTGTACTCGAGTTGAGGACTTTAATATTCGTAATCTTTGTATAACTAAAAAGTTACTCAATCAGGGTTACCTTACCATAAACTTCGTAAAACCTTTGCAAAATTTTATTATCGTAACCCTGATCTTCTTTCCAAATATAAATGTAATTTAAGGACTATTCTGCGACAAGGACTATCACAACCTGACTTCTATGGTGATGTGATTTATAAACTTCGTAAGATTCTTGGTCATGATCACTTTCATACTATCTTTGTTAAACTTGTTAAAAAGTTTATCAAAAGAGGTTATGACCCTATCATTTTGCAACGTACTGCATGCTTGGTGGTGGACCCTTTTACAGTTCGCCACTATGCTTTCCTCTTTAATTGTACGATGACCGGACAGGCTGTGGACCCTATGATGACGCCTATCTAAAGCCCATTGGGACGGTGGCGTTTGATGTTTGCCCATGATCTTTCTTGTCGTGCCCTTAATGGTGTATTCTCTTACTGCTCTGGCTTCTGCAAAGTCATTGAGTACCTTCATTGTGGCTTTCTAGGCTATTGTTTTTTTGTATTATATTTACACGGGCATATTTGTGTTTTACTTATATTACCTATTGATGCTGCCTTGTTGGTTAGAGATTAGATCATGGCGGGGATTTCTTTATTTACACTGTCCTGTTTTAATGGGATGACAGTAGGGTAAGTGTGAGGTTTGGTGCACCCTAGAACCGGTTTAAACCCCCAGTGGCCTACTTTGCCACTGACCGTTCCAAGGCGGTAGCCCTATTGTCAACCCTTTTGTGTTTGTGATGTCGTTTGCATTAATTATTACTTTTGCCTTTTCGTTTGTCTGTTTGCGTGTTTGTTTTTGTGTTTTGTGGTTGACTGTCGTCCTTGAATGCTGCTTTCCCTGTCCGATATGTGTATCCTTCTTTACCCCAAACTCACTTTATAACCCAAACTCACTTTCTACTTGGAAAAAGTCAATTCTGAAAATTATAGATACACGTATTAAATTTTATAATGCTAACCCCTCTTTACTTCCTCCGAGACCTAGGTTTTCCTTTCGTAATTTAAAATCGGGAATTCAGGAATTTCATAATAAATTTGTTTTAGTTCCTGCAGATAAAGCAGCTAATAATGTAATTATTGTTTGACGCCTACATTACGTCAATGTTTTATCTCTGGAACTCGGCAGCACCAATTCGTATACTCCAGTTAATTCTACCGAGGATGATGTTGTTTCCGCACATATCACTCGGTGCACTACTTTCAAGGCTGGTGTAAACGATAAGCAAAATAAACTGCCTACTATGTACTGGATTCCTAAATTACATAAAAATCCATATAAGGCTCGCTTTATTTCGAATTCTAGTGCCTGCACCACAACAAACATCTTACAAACTTTTAACTTCTTGTCTTACTGCCGTTAAAGATCACGTTAAACTATATTGTGATAAAACTTATGAAAACTCTGGGATTAATTTATTTTGGTCTATAAAAAATTCAGGAGACGTTCTTGTTAAAATTTTCAAGAAAGGTCAAGTTTCATCAATACGCACTTATGACTTCTCTACACTATATACAACCTTACCACATCACCTTATTAAAGACAAGCTAATTTCTCTTATTCAAAAAACATTTGCTAGAGAAAATACTACATTTTTGGCATGTAATAATATAAAAGCGTTTTTTACTAACGGCAGTTTTGACAATTATACTATGTGGACTTGCTATAAAGTTTGTGAAGCACTCATCTTCCTATTAGATAATATTTTCGTCAGGTATGGCACCACCATTTATAGACAAATTGTTGGTATCCCTATGGGTACGAACTGTGCACCACTTGTCGCAGATTTGTTCTTATTTTGCTATGAAAGGGATTTCATGTTGAGTCTTTCACCAGATACCCAGGCAGATGTTATTGAAGCCTTTAATGACACCTCTCGGTATCTGGATGACATATTGAACATTGACAACCCTTTCTTTCCAACTATGGTTAATTATATTTATCCTAAAGAACTTCAGCTTAACAAAGCTAATATACCTGATAATAACGCTTCTTTTCTTGATTTAGATCTCTCGATTGAAAATGGTAAAATAATTAGCAAAATCTATGACAAGAGAGATGATTTTAATTTTGACATTGTTAATTATCCCCACTTGGATGGGGATGTTCCCCGAGCAACTTCTTATGGGGTATATGTGTCTCAACTTATTCGTTTTTCTAGAGCTTGTACTCGAGTTGAGGACTTTAATATTCGTAATCTTTGTATAACTAAAAAGTTACTCAATCAGGGTTACCGTTACCATAAACTTCGTAAAACCTTTGCAAAATTGTGTTATCGTAACCCTGATATTTTTTCCAAATATAAAAGTAATTTAAGGACTCTTCTTCGACAAGGACTATCACAACCTGACTTCTATGGTGATGTGATTTATAAACTTCGTAAGATTCTAGGTCATGATCACTTTCATACTATCTTTGTTAAACTTGTTAAAAAGTTTATCAAAAGAGGTTATGACCCTATCATTTTGCAACGTACTGCATGCTTGGTGGTGGACCCTTTTACAGTTCGCCACTATGCTTTCCTCTTTAATTGTACGATGACCGGACAGGCTGTGGACCCTATGATGACGCCTACCTAAAGCCCATTGGGACGGTGGCGTTTGATGTTTGTCCATGATCTTTCTTGTCGTGCCCTCACTGGTTTATTCTCTTACTGCTCTGGCTTCTGCAAAGTCATTGAGTACCTTCATTGTGGCTTTCTAGGCTATTGTTTTTTTGTATTATATTTACACGAGCATATTTGTGTTTTACTTATATTGCCTATTGATGCTGCCTTGTTGGTTAGAGATTAGATCATGGCGGGGATTTCTTTATTTACACTGTCCTGTTTTAATGGGATGACAGTAGGGTAAGTGTGAGGTTTGGTGCACCCTAGAACCGGTTTAAACCCCCAGTGGCCTACTTTGCCACTGACCGTTCCAAGGCGGTAGACCTATTGTCAACCCTTTTTGTGTTTGTGATGTCGTTTGCATTTATTATTGCTTTTGCCTTCTTGTTTGTCTGTTTGCATGTTTGTTTCTGTGTTTTGTGGTTGACTGTCCTCCTTGAATGCTGCTTTCCCTGTCCGATCTTTTTATATGTCTTTATCCAATTTTCGAAAAACCTAGTTACTTGTAACCAACTACATCTGTACATACATTTATAGATTGTTATCAAAATACATCAATCATTTTGAAAATATGATATCTGCACTATATATGTACGGTTCACATATATTGGCAACATTTTATTCCGTTAAGGGGACACATAGCAATATTATGTTTTATTAACGTATTACCTTTAGTAACTCGATTAATTAATCCTGCCTCATTTTGACTTCAAAACTGCTTGCATATAATTAAACATATGAGAATTCAAATGTCTTTAACATTCCATCAAATATTTAAATATATTATTGGTGTACTGAATACTATGAAAAGTTAGTAATATGTAAAATTTCCGGCGACCTATTCGAATAACTCATATCAATGATAGCAGATATACAAGCGATATTGAAAACAAACGCAACGCCGTCAGTTTTAAACAAATCAAGACTGCTGTGTGCCCTTTAGTATATAGTACAATCAGAATTTTAAGGTCGCAGTCTCAGGCGTTAATTACAGAAGCATGCAGGAAATAAACATGTTTTCGTACATAACAAATAATAATTGCTTTGGTATGATGAATATTTGCTTTGGAATATGAAAGTCTAAAACTACTGCATTATTACATTTATCATGCCTTTTTTGATATCTCGTTTAACAAATTGAAAACATAAGTTATACATGTTCCGAAGGGAATATGTCATACTGTTTACAATAACCAAATAAGCTAAAAGGATCTAAAGAAACATTAGCTATTTACTATATAAAAGATAATCATAGGATGTTGTTGACAAGTTAGCTATTGACTAAAATGAGTTGACGTTCCGGATACGGGTTTACGCGTTTTACATTGGTGATGGAAAGCCTGTTTATTCCCGGGAAAGGTTTTCCTTTGGGGACAAATACTAAGAAAAAAGGGCTTGGATTACTTTCTGGGGTATCAATTTTTTGGAAATGTGGACACAGATCATGCTGGTGAATTATGCTTTTTTGTCTCTTTTTGAAATCGTGACACAGATCATGTTGGTGACATGCTTTTTATTTTGAAATCGGGACACGTTTAATGGATGTTCTGAAGGGAAATGAAATAGAATGTATCCCAATGTAAATATTTTTTGTCAATGTTGCAAGTTCTGAGGGGAATGAACAATAATTGTCTCCATTAAAAAGTATTTTGTCAATGTTGCAAGTTCTGAAGTGAATGAAAAATAATTTATCCCAATTTAAATATATTTTGTCAATGTTGCAAGTTTTAAGGGGAATGAAAAAGAATGTATCGCAATTTAAACATTTTTTGTTGTATGCTGTAAGTTCTGAAGGGTCTAAAAGAACATATTCCAATTTTAATATATTTTGTCAATGTTGCACTTTCTGAAGGGAATGAAAAAGGCTAACATAGTTCGTCAGTTCCAAGTTCTGAAGGGAATGAACAAGAATGCATCACAGTTTAAACACGTTGCAAGTTCTAAAGGGAATGAAAAATAATGTAATATCTGTCTTTTTTTTATTTAACACCGAGGTTTCGAGTAGAATTAAAGGGAATGATTAGTATCAAACCCTTCATTTAGCACCAACGTTTGGCAAATAAATTTACAAAATTGCATTGTAACAGACCATTGTTTTTTATGTTGCAGATTGTATTGCTTGTACCTTTCCAACGAAACAATTTGCATGGACAATAGCATCAGATTACAAATTGGGTATGTTTATGTCTTTTTATCATGCAGATATGCACTTTTCTGCCTAATAAAGGGGTGACCTAATACATTTTGCTTTATTAGACACTGACCAATAGAGCAAATCATTGTGGAATCCCTCGGCGTTTATTTTACGTAACGTTATCTGACGTCATGCACGTAACGTTGCCTGACGTCATAAAACAAACAAAAAACAACAACATGGCGGCGTCCTCGATAAGCGTTTCATTCTGAGAAATAGGTAATGATAGTAATTCATGCAGAAAATGTGGATAATCTACATGATAAATAGCCTCGCCATTCTTCGTTTTCTAAGCCTCGCCTAATAAACTTGATAGTAAAAGGCACTGACATAATATTCTCTATTTCTTCAGTACGGGGGACGTTCTAAGATGTATATTTGTCAGATTCACAATACATATTAATGAACAAATAAAGTGACATTGATGTAAATGTTTATATTCATCAGATAGTATGGATACCATGAAGATCATTTATCATGCAGATATGCACTTTTCTGCCCAATAAAGGGGTGACCTATTAAATTTTGCTTTATTAGCCAATGACCAATAGAGCAAATCAATGCGGAATCCCTCGGCGTTTATTGTACGTAACGTTATCTGACGTCATGCACGTAACGTTGCTTGACGTCATAAAACAAACAAAAAAACAACAACATGGCGGCGTCCTCGATAAGCGTAACATTCGGAGAAATAGGTAATAATAGTAATTCATACAGAAAATGTAGATAATCTACATGATAAATAGAATATTATGTCAGTGCCTTTTACTATCAAGTTTAATAGGCTCGGCACGAAAACGAGGAATGGCTCGGCAGAGCCTCACCATTCTTCGTTTTCTAAGCCTCGCCTAATAAACTTGATAGTAAAAGCCACTGACATAATACATGTAATATTCTCTCTATAACCGTATGATATACTGGCTCAACAATAACAAATAGAAGCAATAACCAGCAGCGATCCTGGAATGTTCACACATACATTTTGGATTAATTTGAATGAATGAATGAATGAATGAATGAATGAATGAATGAATGAATGAATGATTGAATGATGTTTAACGGCTTGTCAACACATAAATAGGTCATATTGTGCGCAAAAACTGATGAAAAAAAAAGAGTATGACAATAGACATTTGGAAACGGCCGAGCACCACACATACGAAATATTGCAGTCTCGGTTTGATTGAGGCTGTTCATGAGAGGTAGTGAAATATGTTAGCTACCGCTCACGCTCTCTAGCGACGAAGAAATGAAGTAGTAATTGAAAATTAATGTAAATGTATAAAGGGAGGATTTGGTAGTAATATAAACTATGTATATATGTAAATCAACAAATGTCGGTCAACGAGTGTGTAAACAAGTAAATATATATAAGAACATATTATAATATTGTATAAAGTCTAATTTCTTTCAGAAAATCTAAAACAATAATAACATCTATAGTATCGAATAACTCTTTCATAGTATTAACTGTGTAATACCTTTGCCGCATGGGATCAAAGTCTACACATTCCAACAAGATATGTTTGACCATTAACGATGCAAAACAGGGTATGTATATGTTCGAGCATCAGCAAGTATGACTTGCGAGTCGATCCATATACTATTTGAATAACACTGACTGATAACAATAAAACATGGTCTAGTGATATGTAGTAAAGTTGACCTTGGTATTGTTATTTTAACCAATAAAATCATTGAATATAATTTCATTCAATGTATTTCCTGACTGTGTCCCTATTAACATAAAGTATTTTAATTCATGGACAATCCTGTTAGGTAACCAGATAGGGTGCGCCAATCTTGAAAACCGACCAATCACATCAGTTAAATAATGCAAAGTTGGCCACACTATTTCCTCAGAATCGCGAAGTTCGTACGAAAAAAATCGTTGACTTCATATGTTTTTTTAAGAAAAATGCCGATGTTGCGAAAAGCTCAAATACGTGATGGTTAAAAAACAAAAATATATCGCCATGACATATTTTTTGGATATTGTTTTTACATGTGGACACGCCGCTTTATAGAGAAACGTTGAAAAATGACTTTAAAAAGTCCCCAAAACGTGTTACTCAAATTGGGACGGGGCCACAAAAAGTACCATCCTTAATTAAAGATCTAAAACACTATCTAAGACGTTGGAAACATCTCTCTGGGATTTTATTGCATCTTTATGTTCATCTAAATGTTTGTTTGCTATTATAATCAATAGACACCACGACGTCTTTATTGCCTTTTGTAGCTTTATTCTTAGGCAATTCGTCAAAAAACAAAACAACGTATATATCGCATTCTGTTAGGCAATATGTGTGTATGTAAATATAAAACTAAAGAATAACGTAGCCGGTCACTTAAAAAATATACCAATTGATAATTCGTTATTTATGAAATAACTTCATATATCATTTTGTGTTTGTATTACCAGACAAGACAAATAAGAAAGCTCAAGTTTGCATTTGATATGTAAATTTATGCCAGGACGTGCACTCTTTATTCAGGATTGTGACACGATAGTATTAAAAATAAGGTATAAAACAATGTTTATAAATCATTTGTCCATCTCTTGTTTATTATTCTGGAATTTAGATGAATTCACAAGATAAATTCTTTCGGAAACTCTAAAATAACGTGCATGGAAGACATATTCACCTATGTCTGTGAATTCCAATAGATGAAATTAAATGCAATGTAATTGAGCTGAAGTGTACAATTATTTCTTCTTCAGCAATATGAAACATCTGAAACATCTGCCTGCACAGGCTCCACTGGAAATAAAATAACGGCTTTCGGCAATATATTTTAATACGATTTTCGGAACATTAAATACATGGTATGGTTAAATTTACAAGTAGTGGCAATACTTGATGATCTTAATATATTGTTTTGTAAATCTGAAAGATAACATTTTAAGGTGTTGATGACGAATAACTATGCATATATAAATATGTCGGGTGGGATCATATCCATTAATGCACCATTAGATGTGTGATGCATTGAATATGAGATCGCCATTAAACGATTGCACCTGTTTTTCATTTAAACTAATTTTAACGACATATATTAATTAAATAACTTATGATTCATTTAGAATCCCTATGAACCCTTAATCATATGTGTGTATTAAGTTGCTAGTAATATATACTTTCTCTAATTGCAAATATGCATGTTTCTGCACAATGAATTCATTATATCTTTACTACATTATGTCTTTAAGAGAGTGCTTCTTCTTCTTCTTCTTCTTCTTCTTCTAATGTGCCGGGTTCCTCTGGAACATACTCGCACATGTGGTGAACTATGTATAAGTGGTGAAAGGTCCAAGTGCAGTCAAAAACAGGCTAAAACATCTTTGATTGGGGTCTACGCAATCCCCGCACCAATCCCTGCCCGGAAGGCATCGATGGATTGACTAAACTGGATGGTAGGGAGTTCTAAAGCCGGATTCCTGATGGGAACTATGAAAGTAGTAAACTATTTGTTATACGTATGACACAAGGCGACCTCTAATTAACGAAAAATAAAAATAAAACAACACACTGAAATCTAAATATTCATATATCTGAGACGAATGAACGCATATCATTGCTGATCAGTCATATCATTACTTTAAAACATGAATTTAAAAGATAGTGCTTAAAAGAAATGCATATATGTTTAGCTACTGTTTATACTTATACACAGCGTAGCCCCTAATAAAGACCCTTACACAGTAACTAACAATATGTATTGCTCTGGTAAACATCCAATAATTAATACAACTGGCAAGGCTTCTGAAAATGTGTCGTATTCAATACAAATCAATTGTTTCTAAACACGTTCACATTGATACTGTTTACTGTTTTATCCTGCCCGTAACACAACTATGAAATATGCTAAGGATCACTTTTTGGCTGTCTAAATTTCTTTAAATTGCTGAAATAAATAGCATTATTTCTATTTTACATGTAATAATTTAAGGCAGTGTATGATCATGTGATCTCATGACTTGATTCAAATTGTGGAATTGTTGAAGTATCAATGAAATTAATATCGTTATTGGGAATTAATTTCTAATACAATTATATGGAAGAATAAAAGTGATCCTTAGCATATTATGAGTAGTAGAGTAACACATATCTTAATAATACACTCAGTAGATTTGAAAACGCAACACTTTTTATTTTTTTACTTTCTAGAGATGTTAAAAATATTCAATGTGTTTTAAATGAAAGAAGTAAAACAGAACTTATGTAACTTTGTATCGCTATATGTTAACTTTAGGGACAAAGAGACTTGTGCAATAACATAAATACAATATTGGTTGGAAACAAAAAAAAAGCGGACAAACAATAATCGAAAATCAAAAACTTTAGTGTTGCGTTTTTAAACAGACTGAGTAAATAAGGCAAATAATGACAAAATGCGAGGGTTATTTATCTGTTTGCATCTGATGATATCGTGTAATGCAAGCTTATAATAACCATATCAACCATCGGGATGCTATTCTAGATGCATTCAATTAAGGACCTATTTCCCAACGTCAAATTGTCATTGCAAAAGCATGGAAATCGTGTTTATTTCCTGCTAACATGCTACACGACTGATTGGCTCAGGTATCTAAATTTAAGACTGTGTAAAGTTTTTTCTTCAATACCGTTGCTATATTAAACAGTAGCTTACATTTATGAAGAAGTAAATAACAAAGTAACACGTTATCTGTACTAATTACGAAACATTGTTGATATTTCATTGTTTTAGAACAAAAAAAAAGAAACTACTGAAAAACCTGCTTCAATGTTTGACTTCAAACACAAGCTGTATTGGGAGGGCGTCGTCTGATACACATTTAAAAACACCATTTGCTCACGCAATTATATGTCTAACAGTGATTTACAGTTACATATACAAATTATCTTACCCTCCACCCCCCCCCCCCCCCGATCCACCCTACTCCCTCCCCTAAATACAATAGGCTCAAAATAGGTCCTTACTACTTAGAGAATAGTATGAGTCAAACTTAATCACGAATTGTTAAAAGTATTGTCAGAGAACTCGGCGTGGCCCAGTGGTAGAGCGCCCGCCTCGCATACGGATGTCGTAGCTTCAGTCCCCGGCCGGGTCATTCAAAGACTTCATCAACCCAATCCATTGTGAAATGTGGGTTGTTTATAGTCATGGCTACTTTTATATTATTCTCATTTGTTAAATTAATCATTTTATTTTATTTTGTACTATTTAAAGCTGAACGTAGCGTCGGGGATTAGTGGGAATGTCAATGTTTTCTCGCCATAACCCGTATGAGCAGCTCGCAGCAATATTCCCCACACCTGTACCCGAGCTACGGTCGTTATTTTGTCTTTCTTCAAATATATTGAAATTTCCAAAAGTGTTATCATCCTAATTATATCGATACTTTCTAAACTTGTTAACGCTAGTATTCGTATTTGCTTGATAATGCAACTTTGATTACACCATGCGTTTAATTCCGTAATAAACTGCAAAATATTTCGTTCGTGTCAGCATCAAACATTCTTTGAGACATGCCTGATTACATTAGCTCAATTTTTTACATGATTTTCGATGTAAACTATAATGATGATGACCTATGAAATTTCATGTACTAAAATAATAATTTTATTTGAAATGCATTTTTTTTAAAATGTACGAACACTTACAGTTACTGAATAATATTCAGCTCTACATTGTTGATTTAAATATATATCCATTTATAACATTGTATGACGATATCAACTATAACAAGAAAAGTATAACGCATGCGTTATATGTAGACGATTTTTAATAATGGGTTAGTTGTGGAGGCTTTGTTCAAGTCACATACCTGTAGTCGTCGATATCGAGATGACAGGAAGGTAAAGGAAGAATTAAAAGACACTGTATGAATACAGATAAGTTAGGTATAAATTATTATACATGTTAAAAGGAACATATTCAAGTGTTTTCAATTAGACGGTTTACACCTGAGCTATTACAAAAGGAATTTCAGTGACCATGCTACAATATAATATATAAGTCATATTTACTTAAATTTTACTAGTGATTATCATATGGTCCCTATTTATGTTCATGTTTTAGTTGTATTCAGGCTCAAAACCGCTTCGGAGTTGTCGTTAAGGCAAACAACTTTGCATTATAAATGAATTACAAGTGATCTTATAGAAAATATTTAAAATCTTAACTTCTTTACTTCATTATAATACTCAAATATAAATGGGTGACGAAACGTCTTGGGTAAAAATTAAAATAGATGCCGAAATGGTTTGATCCCGAAACGTCTAGGTGTCGAAATGGTTTGGTGCCGAAACGTCCTGAATCGATCTTAATCACACAGACGCAAAAACTTGAGAATTGTCTGCATTTATTAATAAGCATTTATCATGTACTGATCACTGGGACCCTGCTTTAATTAGACTACTATACTACATACACAATAGTTTTCGTCTAGAAAACAGGACAAAAGTCAAAAACAATTATATTGTTGTAGTTTGATCCTAAGCATGAACATGTTTCTGAATATCCATTAGAAGAAATCCATATTGATAACATCATATTAACATGGCGGCGTCTTAGATCACATATTACCGCGAAAAGGCATTGCCAGTCAAAATCAATATAGCATCAAAGTTTGTGCAATGTCATTTTGCGGATTTTTACATTCATAGTTTATTTATATGGAAGCGCTGATTTTCCCTTTATAATTATGTATTGTAATAACAAACATGCAACGCAAATCATACATCAACACCATATCAATACCATACATCAACACCATACATCAACACCATACATCAACACCTTACATCAACACCATACATCAACACCATACATCAACACTATACATCAACACCATACATCAACACCATACATCAACACCATACATCAACACCATATATCAACACCGTACATCAACACCGTACATCAACACCATACATCAACACCATACATCAACACTATAAATCAACACTATACATCAACACCATACATCAACACCATACATCAACACCATACATCACCACCATACATCAACACCATATATCAACACCTTACATCAACACGTACATCAACACCATACATCAACACCATACATCAACACCTTATATCAACACCATACATCAACACCTTACATCAACACCATACATCAACACCATACATCAACACTATACATCAACACCATACATCAACACCATACATCAACACCTTACATCAACACTATACATCAACACCTTACATCAACACCATACATCAACACCATACATCAACACCTGTGATTAACATCAGCATTGTTTATATAACAACAGAGCACAAATGTTTGTCCTGTCGATTTCCGGCTAACAAAATGTCAAGTTTTGAATTTAATAATCCGTCGAAGAACACAGAGGCGTGATCCCTAAAAATGAAGGGAGTTGCCGTCTATGTACCATTTATAAAAATATGTGCATAAAACTAATTTCAGTCCAATTAAAACCCACACGAATATTTATGACATCCCGAGGGAATACTGATAGCATGTTTAAGTTCATCAGGTTATTTCTGACTCTCTAAACGTTTGTTTACTAATTGAAATTGATAAACAGCAGAATGTCTCTTACGCCGTTAATATTTTTGTTAAAGAATTATTCATGAAAATGTGTTCCCGGGTTATTGCTTATGGGGTCTATATTTCTCAACTTGTTCGTTGTTCTAGAGCTTGTAGTCGAGACGAGGACTTTAATATTCGAAATGTGTGTGTTAATCAGAAGCTACTCCATCAGGGCTCCCGTTACCATAAATTTCTGAAACCCTCTGCAAAACTGCATTATTGTAACCCTGATATACTTTTAAAATATAAAAGTAATGTAAGAACGCTTCTGCGACAATGACTATTACAACCTGACTTCTATA
The DNA here is from genome assembly GCA_037043455.1 of Cyrtodaria siliqua. Classification (NCBI taxonomy): domain Eukaryota; kingdom Metazoa; phylum Mollusca; class Bivalvia; order Adapedonta; family Hiatellidae; genus Cyrtodaria; species Cyrtodaria siliqua. The sequence continues at coordinate 81,057 of JAWPHD010002068.1, read as the reverse complement.
GTGATGTGCTTTACACACTATGTAAGGTCCTTAATAGTGTGCATACAATCTTTATTAAACTTGTTAAAACGTTTGTCAAAAGAGGTTATGACCCCATACATTTGCAACGCACTGCATGTCTAGTGGTTGTCCCATTTACAGTTCGCCATTATGCTGACCTCTTTGATTGTGCGATGACCGGACAGATTGTGAACTCTCTATGACGTCTACCTAAATCTTCAAAGGACGGTAGAAGCTTGTCTTAACTCTTGTCTTGTCGTACATTAATGATTTGTTTTCTTGTAGCTCTGGTTTTTGCCAAGTCATTGAATACTTGCTTTATGGCTTTCTATGCCTTTTTTATTCATATATACATGATCATATATGTGTTATACTTATTTTGCCTATTAATGCTGCCTTGTTTGTTACAGAATATAACCTGATAGGGAAATCTTTATAGACATTATACAGTCTTATTGGGATGACAATAGGGTGAGTGAGGTTTGGTGCTCCCTAAAATCTGGTTTAAACCTTCGAGCGGCTCTTTTTGCCACTGACCTTCGAACCCAGTGCCTCTAGCGTACCGTCCTAGTACCGTCTACCAACATCATGGACAAACGACGTTTCAAGATATACATTTACCTGTTGACAGAATACCATATCAAAAGGTACTGGATACATAAATAATTGTGCAATATATACTATATACATGTACTACGTCGGCTTGATAAATGTAGGTTAGAGAACAACTCGATCATATATCACTGGTTATGGGGAACAACGCATGCCAACTAACTTCATATTTCATTGCATCATGATTAATAGTTTACAGAATACAGCGGCCTCTCTCATGTGACGCATGCTGTCATCGAAATGGGAAAAGGTAAGGATTGTTCAGATAATTGTAAAAAAAATCTATCTTAATGGAATTATGTATAGTTTTAGAATATGCAATAAATTTACTACATCAATCGAACCCATGGGGCCTATTTATGAAGCAATAAAAACAAATAAATCAGTAAACCATTGTATGTTTAAGTGTTAAAAAGATAGGATTCATAGTGACATTTAAAACACAAATAACGTTTAAATAAAGTGTGTTGTTGACCTTCAACCAGAAACCAATCTTCTATCAATTTTCTAGCAACGAAGCATTAAAATTACATGTACATCCGGTTAACACGCGTCCCAAGATTGCATCTGGACGTTCGACTGGCTCACCTGGCTCTTATAACATATACCAGTGAATACAGAACAGGGGATTCATTGGAAGCAAGTTAGATATGTATTATGTTTATCGTTTGCCAAATAACCAGATATAGTCTATATAGTAGCATGAGATAAGATCTGTGTTTTTCCCAAGATGTCGACAAGTATTCTAAAGGAAAAAAGAATCACAGCTCGGACATTTCAGCTATATAATTTATATACTGCACACTTAATTGCAGGTCATCCCAAGATGATTTGTAAACATAAAAATGGTGCAGCTATTTAGAGGAAGGACAAAACTGTACTATTGTAGAAATGTTAATCACAGTACACTTTAAAACAAGAAATTCATAAATGTTGAAGTTCCGCTTTGCATATTTGAACCATTTCAGTACGGCATTTGTTTGTAAATAATGAATGAATGAATGTTGTTTAACGGCTCATCAACACAGTATACGTTATTTAGAGCCGCCCAGAGAGAGGGGAAGGATACATAGGAATCCGGAAACCGTGCCCTACTCTTATTATCCAATATATTCCTATGATTCTTTAACGTGCTCGGAGGATAGACATATGCACGGGACCGCCCGGTTTACGTCCCCATCCGACGGACGAGGCTAAGGAAAAGTGTCTTGCCCAAAAACACACCGTAAAAACTCAGTGGCACCACGGAGGATTACAAATCCGCCGCGCTACCGACTGCGCTACGCCAGGCCTTGTTTGTAAAGAGATTGCAAATGTTTACAATCTAAGTTAGCTCACCTGCTTGACACAAACGTGTATTCCATCAATAATGAAACTTTGAACGGATAACATTTGGTTTGTTAGGCGTTGTGACTAAATGTAACCGTGTACCATTGGATTAACAGCAGCATCTTATACATACGATATACAGGTGCATATCGGACAATGTCGAGTTCCTTTTCTTTTTTCCTTTAGTATATTTCCCGTTATACAAACTGATCCCCCATATTAACTTCAAGGTAATAGTTTACATACTAAGGGCAATGATTCTAATGCAAGTGTCAATTTTGTCAAACTGTTATGAAATATATTTTAACCTTATACAATAAATATACAAAGAACATTTGGTAAAAATCAAAAATCGTTTACTAAAGTGTTTAGTAAACAAACTTAAATTACTTCTTATGTATTCTCCAATGTAATGGCAATAAATCGTTCGTGCGTAGTCGGATATAAACGGTATACAACAATCGAATATAGATGGTTTACGACCTTGTGCATGGTTTTATTAATATCAATTTAAACATTTTGACCAATTAGCAAAGACAGATAAAGTTTCTAATTAAGCTTTAGTTTGTGGCTGACCATATATTGTTTGGATTAGATGACAGGTGAACTGCATTGTTTCTCGTCATTTCCAGCCTTTGGATACATTTGCTCAAACCTTACTAATACGAAAATATCCACCATGTTTGGTAAATATATCTACCACGTTTGGTGAAAGACAAAAGAGCTGTAATGATGGAAAGGCATGCTATGGCATTGTTCATTCAAACAAGGGCCTTACCTATTACGTTCATTATATAACTTGGTTTATATAATAGTCCGAGATTTTATGGATATAAACACCATGACAAAGATTGGTAAATAGTAATTGCCAATTAAAATTGTTATAATGTTAACAAGGCGGACTATATCATGTTTCATGAAAACAAGGCCCCATAACGCTATTGGTGTTTTTCGAATTTGTCTGAGCTTTCATTGATATACATGTACATGATTAGCTAACGGACGCTTAGGTTTTGATTGTGGTGTGGGCGCATTTACATACGTGAATCGGAACGCATGTAGCGTTATCGATTATTTGTTATTGAAAGAAATTGATTTTCCGCTTGTTAACAATTTTAAAATCGGCAATTTCACAGAATTCAGCGATCATGCACCTTTATCATTCACTGTAAATACTATGAATCGTACAGTTAATACTAATCCGTGTGATCGCGAATACATCTCATGTAAATGGAATGAGGCGAATAAAGAATTATTCCGTAATAGGATAATTGGCAAGTTACCAGTATTCACATCAATTGTAAATGATATGAATATTCGTGATAAAGATAGTATTAATAACGTAGTGTCGAGTTTTACCAATTTAATGACAGAGGCTGGTGACCTCTTGTTTGTAAAACAGAGAACGGTTAAGAATGGGTTTCAGTCTGTAAACTCGGACTCAAACAAATGGTTTGATGATGATTGTCGCCAGGCTAAGCAGTTATACAAAGAGGCGTTATTTTTGTTTAATACGAATAAATCAAATTTAAATAGAAATTCGCTTTCTGATAAAAAAGCGAGCTATAAAGCAATAATAAAGAAAAAAAGACGTGCATATAAATATAGACAAATGAAAGAACTGGAACAGATGCGACATTCAAAACCACGCGATTTTTGGAAACTGTTTAATAGAAAAAAGCAAAACAATACCGATATCACCCTAGATGAGTTTCATACATATTTTAAAGACTTATTTAAGGACATAAAAAACGCGAAAAATGACGAAGCTGAATCTTTTAATAATAACCATAATTTTGATGATAATTATCCTATTTTTAATGAATTAGACATGCCTATAACTATTCCGGAAGTAGAGGCAGCGATTAAGTCGCTACGCAAAAATAAAGCCGCCGCCGGCGACAATATATTGAACGAATACTTTATATCAACCTGTGATATATTGGCGGGGCATATAACTGATATTTTCAATGCGATTTTTGATTCTGGCGTTTTTCCAGAAGAGTGGACGAAAGGATATATGATAGCATTACATAAAAAGGGAAATAAAAATATCGCAAATAATTACAGAGGCATAACCTTGGTCAGTAGTATGGGCAAACTGTTTTCAAGCATCTTAAATAAACGTATCGATAAATGGTGTGACGATAATAATAAAATATCCGATGCTCAGTTTGGATTTAGAAAAGGTAAATCTACAACAGATGCTGTGTTTATATTACATAATATCATTGAAAAAATATTAAATGCTAAAGGTAGGCTTTATTGTGCATTCATAGACCTTAAAAAGGCTTTTGACTCTATTAATAGAAATGCACTCTGGTTAAAATTGTACAAATTAGGTATTAATGGGAAAATGCTTAGAATAATTCGATCGATGTATGATATTGTTAAAAGTTGTATTAAGCACTGTGGATCATTTTCTGATTTTTTTGATATATCAGTCGGATTAAAGCAAGGGGAGATAATCTCGCCGATAATGTTTGCGCTTTTTCTAGAAGACCTAGAGTTATATTTATATACAAGTATTAAAAGCGGACTTTCATTTAATGATATATCTCTTATCCTTCTGCTTTTTGCCGATGACATGATTTTAATAGGCACAAGTATAGAAGACCTGCAAAGTAGTTTAAATAACTTATATAACTATTGTGAAACATGGAGCCTAGAGGTAAATACAGATAAGACTAAGGTGGTGGTTTTTCGTAACCGAGGAACAACCAGAGTTACTGAAAATTGGTCTTATAACGGTACCATTCTCGAAGTGGTCGACGACTTTAACTATTTAGGAGTTGTGTTCAACTATACAGGGTCGTTTACGCTTAACCAACAAACAGTACGTGGTAAAGCGCTTAAAGCTATGAACCTTCTATCAATAAATATAAAGAAATATGAGTTAAAACCGAAAACAGCTTTACAATTGTTTGATGCTTTTGTAGGTTCTATTCTTAATTACGGCAGTCAAGTGTGGGGTTTTACTAAATCCAAGGAAATTGAAAGAATTCACTTAAAGTATTGTAAACAAGTTCTTGGTGTAAAAGTATCGACAAGTAATGCAGGGGTATACGGGGAATTGGGCCGTTATCCGTTATATATAAATAGACATGTTAGTATCATTAAATACTGGCTAAGAGCGGTCAATACTGATAACGTTATTATAAAACACGTGTATGAAAGCGCAAAATCTGACTGTGAAAAGGGATTAAAAAATTGGGTGTCAAAAGTCATGTCATTACTAAATAGTAGTGGTTTCATGTATGCATGGCTTGACCCAAGCTCACTAAATGCAATACATTTTGTACCGATATACAAACAACGACTAATAGATAATTATGTCCAAAACTGGTCAACCGACCTTGAAACGAATAGAGTGCTAACTCTTTACAAATCTGTTAAACACCATTTTGAATATGATAATTACCTAGATATATTGCATACCAGGCGCGATCGCAGTATGGTAACCAGATTACGCTTGTCCTCTCATAGTTTAAGGATCGAGACAGGGAGGTATTCTCGTGAAAGGTTAGAAAGACATGAACGGATATGTCAAATATGTAACACTAATGATATAGAGGACGAGTTCCATTTTGCGTTAATATGTCCTATTTATAATACAATCAGAAGTAAATATATAAAACGATATTATAGCCATAGGCCTAGTATGTTTAAATTCATTGTTCTCCTTCAGTCAACAAACAAAAAAGATGTTATCAATTTTAGCAAATACATCTCAGAAGCTTTCTCTTTAAGACGTACCATGATAAATAACTTATAATCTCGTTCATCCTCACTATAATACAATTGTTCTATTGTACCGTATTAGATTTTGATTCCTATATATATATTTTTTTTTTTTTTCTCCATGATATATCTCCTTTTTTTCATATTAATTCATAAATTAATGAACCTGTACTAATCTTGTTATTGTGGTCAAATTATATTTGTAAAATGTATGTTTATATGATGAAAAACTATGTAATAGTTTAAGTCAATAAAATTTCTTCTTCTTCTCATGTAAATACCCGGAGGTTGGCAACGGTCATTTACAAACTGAAGGTGCTAGAGTGTCAACTACAAAAAACCAACAACAGATGGACATCGACGGACAAAGCTCCATCGCACAATCTCTTCTCGCTTTAGGCCGGTAGAGCTTAACATGATAAGAAATCATTAAACAACAAGCTGCAAAACTACAATATTCTCATAGATAAAGTAATAAAATCACGCAGTGAATCGCAGATGAAATTACAATCGATACTCCATTTGCAGTGAGATTAAATATTGCATGGCATGCAGGCGTGGTGTTGAAAGGGGAGACGACTGTAATTAAGAAAATGCATTAGCGAGTTTCCGGAGCACTTGCTTGATCCGTTTAATGTATAGCATCGTAAGGATTCTCTCAAAAACACTCAATCAACATTGTCTTAGACAATAAAAGTTTACATTGTGTTTTAGATGCGAAGGCTTCATACCCGCTGCTCGCAACTAAATTTAATTTTGTTTATTTCGTATTTCGGGGCAAATAATTTTGTTAGATACTGAGACCATACGCCGCTGTATCCATGCCATCGTCGGGATGGTTAAAATTAGTGGGGCTAGTGGGCGTGAACGGTAGCAAGCATATTTCAATACCGTTCATGAACAGTCTCAATCAAGCCGAGGCTGCAATACTTCGTATTTCCAAAGGTACACTCTTATACTCGTTTAGAACCACCGCTGCTGAATTATTAATTTATAACAATTATATTAAAAATAATCATTAATACTCTTTCTCTTTAAAACTAACAATATATTTTAAAAACTTTCCGTAACGCTGAGGTGTTTTGTGTACCATAAAACAAAAACGCGACTCAGCCTCCACGTACCCCTACCCGCTCCCCACTCCCCGCAAACCAACAACAAAAAAACAAAGGAGAATAAAACAACAAAATAAACAAACATTCCCACAGGACAATGGAACTGTTTTAACTGTTTGTCTAATTTGTATAAGTAAGCCACAGTGATTTGATATGTTATTAGTTTACGCTTTGTTCCTCCACAGGTAAAATGTTTTTTTCTGTCGGCAGTTCAATTGCCATTCCAGTCGTAGCAAAAGAAACATTACATAAATGATACGGCACAAAAAATCATACTAGAATAATAAAACATTTACTCTTCCGAGATTTATTAGAATTTGAAAGTAACGTTTTAGCCAACACTTGGTAAAGGAGGAGTCTTTAGACTGTCGTTGAACTTCTCAAAATATAGGATTCTTAACGATCGGAGAACAGTTTTGCTTAATTTAACTGCAGAATCATGGCTTTATTTATTGATTTAGATCACGATTTCCAACATTTTTATACACAGAGGTATGGTATTGCATGTGATATTGGCGTATAGGAAAACATCGTAGCGGCATCGCTTGTGGGAAATTAAGAAATTGATGCAATAACAGTACATTTTAAGTATATGCTTCTCCGATTCATTACATAACTATCTTACATAAGCCATTTGGCCACTGACCGTTCCAAGGCAATGTGACAATATGGTATGAGTAAGGATCCTATAGCCTGTTTTAACCCAACAGTGGCCTTATTGTCACTGACCCTTCAATGGTACCCCTTTTGTCAGTCCGTTTATTTTTGCGGTGTCTCATACCTTGCTTCTATTTAGCTGTGAATGCTACATTAGTACTTTTGTTTTACTTTTGTATCTACATTGAGGTTGTCTTTTTAATAAATTTAGTGTTCAAACTACATTATTTCGCCAAAACGTTTGTATCATAATTGGTAATTAAATTACAGCATTTCACTAACATGTCTGTTTCATAATTGGTAATTAAACTACAACATTTCGCCAAAGTGTTTGTATCATAATTGGTAATTAGGCATATGCATACCATACTTTAACACCGCGCAGGTATCGTAGACATACCGATACTGCAGTGGCTTTTGGTCTTGTTTTGGTTGTTGTTGTTGTTGTTGTTTTTAAAGCTACTGTTTGCCTGGGCAGGAAATACATTTTAGAGCAGAGATTTTAATATAGAAACATCTTGGCATTAAACGGAAGTATTTGAAATAGATAATCAAACTTTGGCTCGTTACACAGGCTGTCTAGTCATGCCGTTTAGTTTTGCATGAAAGGCGCTGCTGTGTCTGTTAAACTTTCATTTGTGAACAAATGTATTATCTTTCTGTTGACTAGAGAGTCTACATTCAGTTTGTTGACTGAGTTGTTTAAATAACATTCGTTTGATTGCCTGAATGATCCATACATTATATATATGCATTATAGGAGCATGGGGTTTAAAATAATCGCTGTGATAATAACCAAATATAAATTCATAAGTGCTATGTTCATCGTTTTCAGAATAGACACCTTCTCAGCGTTATTATAGTTCAGTGACTCAAATAATTATAAAATGCGTGTATATATACCTATGATTATCCTATACTTTATTGAGACGTTATTAAAGAGAATGTAGGCATACCGCCAATTAACATTATTAATATATAGAGGATATTTGTTGTATTGGAGTGAATAACATTTTATTTCATCGAGAAGTGAGAAAACGTTATATTTTCAGGAAAGCGAAGCATGAGTAAAAATATAAAAAAAATCTCACTTCGAGATGAAATAAAATATGTTATTCAAGACAAAACAAAATGTTTTATTTTTATTTTATGATTTTACAAACAATTTTTAGGGAAACTACGTTTAGAACAACAAGTGAGGCAATTTCAATAACTAAGCCACTTTACACATGTTTTGCCCTACTACAGAAACTAGACCGAAGATATTTTATTTATATCCAAATAGAACAATGTTTTTAATATATTTATATTGGCAGTCATTTCACAATACACAATACACAACCATAGTTATTTACAATTCACACATTGCAATATCTGTGAAAAGCGAGAATAAGATTTTATTTGATGACGTAGAAAACTTTGAACAGGTAAATTAATTCAGTAGTTGCTACTGTGAACAGTGATGTTCGATATAAATGGTCTAGTGATTTAAAGAATGAGTTCAGAGCGGGATTGATTTCTCGATTAACTGATTTGAATAGTGTGACGAATAATATAGATATTTCGGACAGGGCGTCAATAAATACTGTAGTTTGTAATTTTACAAATATTTTGCGTGATGTTGCCGATCCACTTTTTTGTAGAAAGGTTTTTAATAATTGTGACCCTACTTTTACTGACGAACCAATGGTAAGAAATAAGGAATGGTTTGATGCGGAATGTATTCAAGCGAAACAACGATATAGTGAAGCATTGTGCATATTTAATCGATGCAAATCTAACTTTAGTAGGGAACAGTTTTGTATATTAAAAAAGGAATATAAGGATATTATTAAGAAAAAACGTAGGGCTGTTGAATTAAAGAAATTGTCAGATATTGAGAAGCTTAGGCATTCAAAACCTAAGGAATTCTGGAAATTTTTTAAAAGTAGTAATAAAAAGATTAGTCATAATATTACTATTGAGTCGTTTTATGATTATTTTTCTGGACTTGGAAATGATATATTGAATATAAAAAATGATGATGCAGAGGCATTTGCAATGAATCATTATTTTGATAATTTGGATGGTGCAGATGAACAGCTAGATAGGCCGATAACTGTATCTGAAATATTAGAAGCTGTTAAAAACCTTAATCGTGGTAAATCTACTGGTAGTGATTTTTTAATGAATGAATATTTTATAGAATCTATTGATATTTTATCGTCACATGTTTGTGACATATTTAATTCCATTTTGAACAGTGGTTTTTTTCCAGAAAAATGGACAGAGGGTGTCATGATACCGTTACATAAAAAGGGAGATAAAAATGATGTAAACAACTATAGGGGTATTACATTATTTAGCTGTTTATCTAAACTGTTTACATCGATATTATGTAAACGCATGGTTACCTTTTGTGATGAAAATAATACACTGTCCGATGCACAATTTGGATTTAGAAAAGGAAGATCTACTGTTGATGCATTATTTGTGTTGTTAACCGTTATTCAGAAATATGTAAACGAGAATAAAAGGTTGTATTGTGTATTTGTTGACCTTAAAAAAGCATATGACTGTATTTATAGAAATGCATTGTGGTTAAAAATATATAACCAGGGAATTCAAGGTAAAATGTGCAGAATAATAAGAGATATGTATTTAAAGATAAAGTCTTGTGTCAGGTCTTGTCAAACTTATTCTGAATTCTTCGAATATGCTGTAGGTTTACGTCAAGGGGAGGTAATCTCTCCAATCTTATTTTCTCTATTTCTTGAAGACTTAGAGTTGTTTTTGCAACAAGATATAAATTCTGGTTTAAAGATAGGTGATATTGTTTTAATGTTACTACTTTTTGCTGATGATATGGTTATCCTTGGAAATTCACCAGAAGAAATACAGAGTAGCCTCGATTTGTTAAATTGTTATTGTAAAAAATGGAGTCTTGAAGTGAATACGCTTAAAACTAAAGTTATGGTTTTTAGGAAAAGAGGTAGACTATTACCAAATGAGGAATTCACTTATAATAACAGTAAATTAGAAGTAGTTGATGATTTTAATTATTTGGGTACCGTGTTTAATTATACTGGTAATTTTTCACTTAACCAAGAACAATTAGTTGGTAAAGCTTTGAAAGCCCTTAATGTTTTATTAGTAAATTGTCGTAAATATAAACTTAAACCTAAATTACTTTGTCAACTTTTTGATGCATTTGTTGGCTCAGTCTTGGGTTATGCATCGGAAATATGGGGCTTTAGTAAGTCTAAAGAAATTGAAAGAATACACTTAAAATTTTGTAAGAAAATATTAAATGTTAAAGTAAGTACTTGTACAGCTGCTGTTTACGGTGAATTAGGACGTTATCCTTTGTATATTTCACGATATGTTAAAATTGTTAAGTATTGGTTTAAGTTGTTAAATACTGATAATATTATATTGAAACAGGTTTATAATATGGCCTATGACGTGTGTGTTAATGGCAAAAAGAACTGGTTATCTAATGTTAAAACGTTACTGTATGAATATGGTTTCAATTGGGTATGGGATAACCCTGATACAGTTGTTTGTAGGTCATTTGTATTAGTATTCAAACAAAGAATAATCGATTGTTTTTTGCAAAAGTGGTATGCAGATCAGCAAAATTCTGGTGTCTTAGATTTGTATAACAATGTGAAAAATCATTTTCATTATGAAATATACTTAGATGTATTGCCATGCGATTTTAGAAGTTTAGTAAGTAGAATAAGGTTATCGTTACATTCTCTAAGAATTCAAGCAGGTCGGTATGGTATCAATAGGATTGAAAGAAATGAACGTTTTTGTCAATATTGTAATACTCAAGATATTGAAGATGAGTTTCATTTCATTCTAAAATGCCCATGTTACTCCGATATAAGGAGGAAATACATAGCTCAATATTATTGTAATAGACCAAGTATGTTTAAATTCATCGAATTATTGCAAACTGAAAACAAAATGATTCTTTTAAAATTGGCTTTATATCTCAAATGTGCGATGTCACATAGAATATCTATAACGCATGTGTGAACACTTTATAGATCATCCTCTTTAGAGCTGATATAAATCATATACTTTGTATGTTACACGTGATTTAATTATGTATTTTGTAATTGTTGTATATATATTATGATGATGTACTTAACGTACAAGTCAATAAAAGTATGTTCTGTTCTGTTCTGTTCTGTTCTGTTAAATGTATTTATCAATTATCTGGCAGTCACGCAGTGCAGACACGCAGTTGTAAAAGTAGAATCTACGCCATGCAAATAATACTTATTTCTGCATACAAATTAGTAGCGGTTTTCAATATATGTTTCTCTCCGAGACTATAAAGAAATGTTCATATGATGTTTTAGTGTTACATTTGTTAATTGATAATACTACAAAAAGGGTGGCCATTCACCTTTAACATGTTTATGGATTTAATAAGCGTTCATGACCCGACATGTGTAGAACAACAATGACGCTATTCTAACTTGTACATAATGATACCCGATTATGTTGCAAGCGCTTTAGATATTTATTTTTAATATTCAGAGCGGTAATGTGATAGAATACGTCATGCTCCTCAAATAAATCAACAACGTTTCATACTTTTATTTCACTGAAATTATGAAACTGTGAATAACAAATGTGTGAATCTTCACAAAATTGGCTGACGCCGACGATATACGTTGACCAGTTCGCGTCGCCCATTAATCATCAGCTCAAAATGAAAATGATAGACGAAATACAAATTCATCCAATGCTATAGAAATAGCACAATTACCAGAAAAATAATCAACAATTTGTTTATATCGAAGCCAATAGGAAAGTATACAATAACAAGTTAATGAATTTGTACGTTGACATTTTAATTGGAACTCGTAGTTTTGGAGCCGGATGAATCGCAGGCGTGTAGTCTGTGTCAAGTAATATTTCGCAATACGAATTCAACAATCTATATTATTGTATACTTTCATATTGTCCCGTTTAGTTTGCATTGAGCTAAGTGTGCAATATTCTACGATATTGCACACATTGATATTGCACGGGAACTTATTATCGTGCTTACTAAGAGCCGGGAAATAGAAATAAGGAACTACTTTCAAATAAAATAACGGAATCCTTTCTATAGTGTCAACAACAAAATATGTGTTTTTATTGTTCAACCTTTTATGGCAGAAATTGAAAAAATAATTGAAATGGTCACTCACCCACTGTTTTTAACGTTATCGAATGGTAAACAAACTTTAGAAAATCGCTTGTTGTTTTCAATGACGTCATCCGACGTCGACGTCGTTTTCGCGCAAAATAATCATCAAAACAAAATGAAACTGAATGACAAGACAGGAATTCCATCAAAAGCTATAAAAATAACACAAATACAATGAAAAGTAATAGTCATACAATTAACATTGATCGAAAACAATATGAAAGTATACAATAAAAAGGTTATTGAATTTGTATGGCTAAATATTACTTGGAACTCGATGTTTTGGCGCAGGACGACTCGCAAGCTCGTCGGCCTTTGCCAAAACAACTCGTTCCAAGTAATATTTAGCCATACAAATTCAATAACCTATAATACAATGCCCATCCTTCAGCTAAAGATCTATAGCACTATCTAAGACGTTGGAAAAATAAAAACAAAACAAAACTTTCTTGTCTTCTGTAATATATCTTTAGGGAATTGTATTGCATATTTATTTTAAAATCAATAGACACCACGACGTCTTTATTGCCATTTGTAGTTTTGTTTAAATATTCTCCTTACTACGTCCAGGCGCGTATCCAGGCATACGCACGTACGCCAATGCGTACAATTCGTCAGCAAATGTGAACAAATAAAAGTTCCAAAGTTTTCAAAATATGGAATAAAAACTGAAGGCTGAGTGGGGGTATGGCTAGTGTCAAACAAATGCCATATTAACGATAAAATATAGCTTGAGAACGCATCATTTGCTCCTAATTTTCAAAAATTTCAACACCACTACCGGCGGCAGGGAACCCCCTCCAACAACTACCCCCCCCCCCCCCCCCCCCCCCCCACTCGCAACGACGCTGCTCGGTTCGCAGCTACGTTTCTCCTATCTGGCGTACTTTTCAAAATGCTCCAGATACGCCCCTGACCATCGCTATAAAGAATAAACTATGTATAGCATTCATTAAGACAAATGTGTCTGTTAAACTGCCCAACGTAATCTGTCATGTAAAGGAAGTACATCAGGATTTGTCTAGAAGAATCTATAAATGTTCCATTTCATGATAAAAACGACATATACTCCTTAAAATAATTTAATGATCATATTTAGATTTGTGTCATTTTTTAAAGTTCTGTAATTTAACTATATTTTAAAGTGCTGTTATTGAACTATTTTTTGTCTATTATCATTTTTAAGATTAGTTGTATTCTACAACTATTACATTACACAAATGCATTCACCTTTATATGAATATGAAATACATAGTAGTAAAGATTAAGTAATTATTACTGTCCTATTTTGTGGTCCTTAAATTGTTTTGAGGAGTATGTCTATCAACATATCTTGCAAGCATCCTGCTTTTAGTTCTAACATTTGTTTGTCCCACAGACGTTCAATGAACTGAACTGAATTGAGGTTTTAAGGCGCACCAACACATGAAAGGTTATATGGCTGTATGGCGCTTAACAGGAATAAACAGGCCAGGCTCATCCTCCATGTACATCGAGATAAATATGGAGAATGGGCCTATAGAATCTTCTCACCAGCAGAACTACAGAGTTGCAAATTCTATTGTAGACACGTCATTTACACTGGAGCCACGTTTATTGCTTTTCTGCCACTGCTCTAGTGATGTGAGCGAGATGGCTCCTGCAACAATGTAGGGATCATGATGAAGACCTTTAATGCTTGAATTTTAGGGGTGGGGTAGTGCGGGGGGGTTCTACCCCTCTGCCTACCCCTCCAACGGGATATGCAATGACCCTATTCTTTGCCCCGGACCACACGGGCAGACATTGAATGAAATGCTTAAATTAACTCTGAGATGTTACCTCGGATTGCATACATTCATACAGTAATACCAAGTAGTCACTGTAAGACATATTCAGAATGTATTGCCATGTAGTCACTGTAAGACACATTCATGATGTATTGCCAAGTAGTCACTGTAAGACCCATGCATAATGTATTGCCAAGCAGTAACTGTAAGACACATTCAGGATATATTGCCAAGTAGTCACTGTAAGACCCATGCATAATGTATTGCCAAGCAGTAACTGTAAGACACGTTCAGAATGTATTGCCAAATAGTCACTGTAAGACCCATTCAGAATGTATTGCCAAGTAGTCACTGTAAGACCCATGCAGAATGTATTGCCTAGGAGTAACTGTAAGACACATTCAGGATGTATTGCCAAGTAGTCACTGTAAGACACATTCATGATGTATTTGCCACGTAGTCACTGTAAGACACATTTAGAATGTATCGCCAAGTAGTCACTGTTAGACACATTCAGAATGTAAGAATGTATTGCCAAGTAGTCACTGTAAGACGCATTCAGAAGGTATTACCAAGTAGTCACTGTAAGACAGATTACGAATGTATTGCCAAGTAGTCACTGTAAGACACATTCAGAATGTATTGCCAAGTAGTCACTGTAAGACACATTCATGATGTATTGCCAAGTAGTCACTGTAAGACACATTCAGAATGTGTTGCCAAGTAGTCACTGTAAGACACATTCATGATTTATTGCCAAGAAGTCACTGTAAGACACATTCATGATGTATTGCCAAGTAGTCACTGTAAGACACATTCAGAATGTGTTGCCAAGTAGTCACTGTAAGACACATTCAGAATGTATTGCCAAGTAGTCACTGTAAGACACATTCATGATGTTTTGGCCATTTAAAATAGAAAATATAAATATTTGTCAATTTATATTTGACCAAGAGACCCCCACACAATATCTGGTATACGTACCATTTGATAGTTCTTTATTTATAGAATACCTTGGTATTTATAGTGTGTTTGTCTACCAGGAGAATTACGTGTATTTACATTTACTGCTCAATAGTTAATCGGGTCCAGACTAAAAACAGACGAGTAGGTATAAAGGTCGAATGCAAAATGTAGCATTCACAGAACAATGATTACAATGTTAAGTGTAAGCAAAGTATGTGTCACCACATACATAGAAGTATTCACAAGGGTGTACCATCTTGGAACGGTCAGTATGTTTGTCATTTTAAGTCTAACCCTTTTGATACACTGAACAAAATTCCTAATTACTCACTTTTTTATCTTAATTATTTTTTTCTGATTTTAAATATTTTTTAGAATAGTTGTGTTATAAGTATGTTTCTTTTGACTAATAGATTGTAAAATAGTTATTTTTTGTTTTAATATGTGCATCATTTGAGAGTTACCGTCCCTGTATATGAAAACATAAAATGTGCAGATAAATAACATAACATGAATCGACGTCTGCTTAAAAATATATAGTTCTTAAAATTGGTAGGAAACAATACAAAAAACATAAAAGTTTGACCCATTTACTGCATATCTATAATACAATGAAACATGGATAATCATCAACAGCTCAATTAACTATCTTTTTTTTGGAATATGATGGTACATACTGTGCATTTCAAGGTGCCTGTACGCCAAATATGAATCGAGCTTTTTTATTACTTGCTATATGTTTTCATACCTGACATGGTTAGATAGAATGACATTAGACGCTCCTGGATCTGTTTACAATATTATCATAGCCGTCCAAACATTAAATGGATTGACAAAAGGGGTACGGTCAATGGAAATAAGGCCACTGCGAAATTAAACTAGGTATTAAGTGTGTCCATCTCTTCTTTATTATTAATTGTGTCCATCTCTTCTTTATTATTAATTGTGTCCATCTCTTCTTTATTATAAAGGAATTTAGATGATTTTTGCAAGACAGCTGTGCAATAACTCATTCTTTCGTATAATGTTAGTCTCTGCTCAACCCGGGGCTAGAGGGCGTGAGCGGTAGCTAGCATATTTCACTACCGCTCATGAACAGTCTCAATCAAACCGAGACTGCAATATTTCGTATGTGTCGTGCTCGGCCGTTTCCAAAGGTCCATTATCATACTCTTTTGCATGGAAAAGATCAGACATGATAACCTATGAGAATTCTAGTAGATGAAATTAAATTAATGTTGCTGATATATACTACAGCTAGTACTGATGCAACTTAATGGAACATCTGCCTGCACAGTGTCCATTCAAAATAATTCACAGTATAGGCTTTAGGAAATGTCTTTATAAACGATTTTCAAAATATCAACTACATGTAATGGGTACCTATATAGGGAACAATACTTGACACTTTGATTTTAGTTTCTGTCAATCTGATTGTTATTTGAGTAAAGAATAAAAAGGCTTATTATATCGCGTAAAACATATACTATGTTGTAATGTATAATACACTGAACATAAGATCTTCATAATTAGGCGAATATAATTGTTTTTCTCGTAAACAAATGGTAAGGATATCAGAATTCATTAAGAATCCATGAAAACACGATAGTGTATGTGTTTTAGTTGCTAGTAGAATATACTTCTAAATCTAAATATACATATGTCTGACGAATGAATGCATACATGTATCATTGCTGATCAGTCATTTCATTACTTTAAGATAGGAATTTTAAAAGATAGTGATTAAAAGAAATATATATTTAGCTACTGTTTATACTTATGAAACAGCGTAACCTCTAATAAACTAAACACACAAACAAACTAAAAATCGTACGCAGTTAAGTCTACTCAGTTACTTACAACATGTATTGCTCTGGTAAACATCCATTCACGAAGACATTTGGCAAGATTTCAGAAAATGAGACATATGCATTACAAATCACTTTGTTTCCAAACACTTTCACATTGATACTTTCTACTGTTACATCCTTTGTTGGAATAATAGTCGGAGAAATTCTGATCCACAGAGAAACACATATCGGCTTAGTATGAGACAGAGAATGACAAAACAGAAGTAATTTTACCGTCTGCATCCGGTGAAACTGATATCTTGTATTGGGATTGCTTTGTAAGAGGCTAATAATTACCACGCGGACCACCGGGATGTTATTCTGCACGCAATTAATAAATATTGTTTGGTGCGCTTGTTTCAGCCAAACGTTTTTTGGACTTTTTAGATAAAATTAATCTACTACCTAAATAAGTTGTATATCAGTGAAACAGATATCTTTAGTGGTAAATAAAAACTCCTTACTTTTCAAAATCGGGTGAGAAATTATTTGATAATCATAAATATAACAAATAACATTACTTGTTTTGTCTTGAAATAAGTTGCAAATTACGTCTTTGATACTGCTTAAGCTAACCCTGGTGCGTTACCTAGCAATTTATTATAAGTTTTCTTGTAACTAAGGAGTCATTTAGGCCCATTCTTCATGTTTTGGACCTTTATAATAGAACATATCATTATTTGTCAATTTTACGTCGGACTCCTAGATGATGTACCGCTATTTAAACAGTTTCTGCATTAGAAATAAGCAATGGAACATTGGCTGGCATTGGCAAATATATAATTATCGTGTAGAAGTATTAAACCGCGTTGCATAACATGACAAAAAGAGCATATAATAATTTATTACATACTTGTAATGGACGAATACCGTCAGTTAAACATAAGTATATACTAAAGGAAGAAAAAAAAGGCACCTCGGGAATTTCCGCTATATAATGTATATACTGCATTCTCAATTCCACGAATTAATACAGAGAAATACCAATATGTTTGGTAAAAAAAAACGGTTGTAGTTAAGAAAAGGACAAAACTGTGTTGAAGTAGAGATTTTATTAAAAGTGCACTTTGTAACAACAAATTCAGAAATGTTGAAGTTCCACTTTGGAAATTTGAGCCATTTGAGTACTGTAATTAATGTAAAGAGATTGCAAGATGTTACGTCCTAACCTGCTGACCTGCTTGAGTCACACGCGTATTCTATCAATAATGACATTTTGAAGGGAAACTATTTGGTGTGTTCTGAGTTGTTTTTGTCTTTTTTCCAAAAGGAGAGGTCTAATGCAGCCATGTACGATTCGATTTATATAGCGGAAATTCCCCAGTTGCGTTTCTTTTCTCCTTTTGTATATGTATTCAGTAAATAACGTTATATTCCATTGCCTTATAGGTCTGCCTGTCCATAAACATTAACAAATATATAATCTAAACCTAAAAAGAACATCGCTCAAGCCGGTGCTAGGGAGCAAGAGAGATGTTTCACCTTATATAACCTCACGAACAGACTCAATAAAACCGAGTCTACTACTTATCTCTCTTATGTCAGTATAAATTGACATTCACACTAGCGTTTGTTAAGTGTTGTGTGGCGGCTGTGAAATGTCAAATGTAAAAATCAAAAAATCAGTAGTTTATTACATATTGGTCCTTTGAAATCATCAATCTCTGTGGCTAAACTGGTAGAAAGACGACTAGGTCGGTGCTAGGTGTCGTGAGTGTTGTTGCACCTTATATTACCTCTCACGAACCCACTCAATACCCACTATTTTTCTCTCGTGTTTGTATTTGTTGTTTTAAAGGGACTCACCCTTTTAGTATTTATTTATGTCTATCTTCTATTGAGTTCTGCTTTACCCGAGGCTAGTGGGCGTGAAAGGTATCAAGCATATTTCACTACCGTTCATGAACAGCCTCAATCAAACATTTCGTATTTATCGTGTTCAGCCGTTTCCAAAGGTCCACTTACATACTCTTTTATACACTAGCTACATGATATACTAGTGATAATTGGAGTGAACACCAACACGTTTTACTGTAGTGTTTTCTTTTGCATTTATATGTAGGACTAAATTAGAGCAAACCTAATTCAGTAACCAATTATTTGCATTGGTGTACTCAATGTTTAATCTTCTATAATCCGGACGATACTAATATGTAAAGTACTTTAACCATGTTAACGTCACTTTTAATGCTCTTTCAGTCATATAACGACAGTGTCTACCTGTAGCAGTTACGGCTCATCTGTATAGTGTTGCCACACTGGAATACAACGCCGTAGACACAGGACATACACACCCCACCCAGTCCCATTATACTGACACCGGGCAGACCAGTCCTAATAATACTACTATGTATACACTGAACGTCAAGCAAGGAAGTTATTGGTACCATTTGTATAAGTCTTTGGTATGACTGGACCGGGGATTGGGCCCGCGACCTTCTGTATTCGAGCATTACGCCATCGCCGCGATTGCAATACACTTAATACACTGAGGCGAAAAAGTTTAGCAAGCTTTTGTTGCCTCCTGGAAATAATACATTTTTGTTTGTAAAATCGAGAAACTACTGCCATTGACACACTATTGTATTAAACACACATCAATAACAGTCAAACATCTTAATGACGTAATGAACAAAATAATAAACGTGTACACGAAGTCCCAAAATATCTTGTTTGCAGTATTATTTCAGCTAACAAACTTGCTAAACTGTTATGCTAGACCAACATTATTTTTGAAGAGTTATTGTGCTGGCCAAATGTTAACTATAGTTAATGGCGCTGGTTATAGGGCAATTGTGGTAGATGAGGTTGTCCAGAGTTTAATTTAGAATAATGGGTATCTTTGGTAACTGGCACAGGGTTTTGGAAAAGTAAATAGCGCCGGCCTAAGGGTATCTATGCTAAATGGCGATGGCCATAGGATACACATTGTTATTACATCTGTCATCGGTATTAAACACAAACTATTGAAACGAAACCCCGGTTTAGTGAATTATGAAGGAAAAAATATCCAGGGTTTGTGAATTATTACGAATATTAAATCCCGGTTTTATGAATTAAATATGTAGTACCGAATATAAAACCCTGGTTTAGTGAATCATGTTGAATATAATTTGAGAGAATATGCAATAAATGGAACACAATTAGAAGCCTATTTTGTTAAAACGGTGAAATTATTCGTGCTGTTATTACTCAAAAACAGGACATACTACTAGATACAGCCCTAAGAAAACAAACAGATGCCATTTTAATAGGAATTCACTTGCTATTTAACGGCTGATCAACGCATTCAGTGAGAGGTTATTTCGAGCAAACACAGACAGAGGGGAAGGATAACTTGGGATCGAATCGGAAACGTTGCCCAAGGAGATTGTGTTAGTGAACCTCGATCCCAAGATTTTCGGATCCAGAGGCAAACGTTGTGCTATCTACTTGGACACCGCGGCCCCTTCTAGAAATTAACTATGGTGTCGTTTTTAATATCGAACGAATTATTAAAGTTAACAGGTGCGGTAATTGAAAAATGAGACGATATCCATATTGCAAAATCACAAACTTGTCAGAAATAATTTCGCAAAGTGAGGAGCAGATGTTAATGCAATCAATTACTGTGATTACAGTTAATGGTCTGCAATGCAAGAATGTTACAAGTTTATTGCATCTACAGATATTGTTAATTTCCTACTGTTGTGTAAACATCCCTCTACCGCGGAATAGCGCACACAAGCAAACAAATGTAACAATATCATTATTCTGAAACAAAAACGAAAGTCATTATTTCGATGAATGTTACATTGTTGCACGTTTTTAAAATAGTATTACGGATATCTCTAATAAAACCACGTAAATATTCTGTCGTGATATGTTTTTAATACTTCAATAAAGATAACTGTTTTTAATTTTTTAATAAAGATAACTGTGTTTCAATTCGTTAAATATACAGCAGCAGTTGTGTACTAATATATTTTATTAAATATAACTTTTCTCACTTCTTGATGAAAAAAATTCCTATATTCACTCCAAACCAACAAATATCCTCTATATATGTTTTACATAGTAAATTATTTTAACTGCTAATGAATGCAAATGTCCAACAGAAGTTTATGAAAATGAAAATAATACTTATTTGTACATACAAATTAGTAGTGGTTTTCAATATATGTTTCTCTCCGAGACATCAAGAAATGTTCATATGATGTTTTAGAGTTACAATTGTTGATAATACTACAAAAAGGGTGGCCATTCACCTTTAACATGTTTTGGATTTAATAAGCGTTCATGACCCGAAATGCGTAGAACAGCAATGACGCTATTCGAACGTGTACATAATGATACCCGATTATATTGCAAGCGTTGTAGATATTTATTTTTAATTTTCAGAGCGGTAATGTGATAGAATACGTATTGCTCCTCAAATAAATCAACAACGTTCATACTTTTATTTCACTGAAATTATGAAACTGTGAATAAAACATGTGTGAGTGTATGTTTTATAACGTGCTGATGATTATTATAACACGGTTTTATGTATTCTACGAACGTTGAAGGCATCGATTAGGGAGCTACTTTCAACTGTAAAGAAATGGAAATGTGCCTGGTGTTGATGAACTATTTAAATTGTTCACTCACCTACAACGAATGGCAAACAATCTTCACAGAATTGACTGACGCCGACGATATACGTTGACCAGTTTGCGCCGCCAATTAATCATCAGCTCAAAATGAAAATGATAGACGAAATACAAATTCATCCAATGTTATAGAAATAGCACAATTACCAGAAAAATAATAAACAATTTGTATCGATCGAAACCAATAGGAAAGTATACAATAACAAGTTAATGAATTTGTACGTTGACATTTTAATTGGAACTCGTAGTTTGGAGCAGGATGAATCGCAGGAGTGTAGTCTGTGCCAAGTAATATTTCGCAATACAAATTCAACAATCTATAATACAATGCCCATCCTTCAGCTAAAGATCTATAGCACTATCTAAGACGTTGGAAAGATAAAAACAAAACAAAACTTTCTTGTCGTCTGTAATATATCTTTAGGGGATTGTATTGCACATTTATTTTAAAATCAATAGACACCACGACGTCTTTATTGCCATTTGTAGTTTTGTTAAAATATTCTACCTACTACATTGCTATAAAGAATAAACTATGTATATCATTCATTATAAGACAAATGTGTCTGATAGACTGGCTAACGTAACCTGTCATTTAAAGGAAGTACATAAGGATTTTTCTAGAAGAATCTATAAATGTTCCATTTCATGATAAAAACGACATACGCTCCTTAAAATAATTTAATGATCATGTTTAGATTTGTGTCATTTTTTAAAGTTCTGTAATTGAACTATATATTAAAATGCTGTTATTGAACTATTTATTGTGTTTTTACCATTTTTAAGTTTAGCTGTATTGTTTTACAACTGTTACATTACACACATGCATTACCTTTTATATGAATATGAAATCCTTAATAGTAAAGATTAAGTAATTATTACTGTCCTATTTTGTGGTCCTTATATTGTTTTGAGGAGTATGTCTATCAACATATCTTGTAAGCATCCTGCTTTTAGTTCTAACATTTGTTTGTCCCATAGACGTTGAATGAACTGAACTGAATTGAAGTTTTACGGCGCACAAACACATGAAAGGTTAAATGGCGCCTAACAGGAATAAACCAGGCTCAACCAGATAAAATATGGAGAATCGACCTAGAAACTTCTAGCCTGCAGAACTGCAGAGTGGCTGCAAATTCTATTGTAGACTCTCCATTTACGCTGGAGCCACGTTTATTGTTTTTCTTCCACTGCTCTAGTGATGTGAGCGAGATGGCACCTAAAACAATGCAGGGGTCATGATAAAGACCTTTAATGAACATGAACAAAAACTGGTAAAATGAACGTGAATTTGGGAGTGGGGGTGGGGGCTACCCCTCTGCCTACCCCTCCAACGGGATTTGCAATGGCCCTATTCTTTGCCCCGGAACCACACGGGGCAGACGTTGAATGAAATGCTTCAACTAACTCTGACACGTTACCTAGGAGTGCACACATGGCTTTTCAGAATGTATTGCCAAGTAGTCACTGTAAGACACATTTCCAAGTAGTCTATGTAAGACAAATTGCCAAATAGTCACTGTAAGACACATTCATGATGTATTGCCAGGTAGTCACTGTAAGACACATTCAGGATGTATTGCCAAGAAATCAATGTAAGACACATTCATGATGTATTGCCAGGTAGTCACTGTAAGACACATTCAGAATGTATTGCCAAGTAATCATGCAAAGACACATTCATGATGTATTGCCAAGTTATCACTCAAAGACACATCCATGATGTATTGCCAAGTAGTCACTGTAAGACACATTCAGGATGTATTGCCAAGTAGTCACTGTAAGACACATCCATGATGTATTTCCAAGCAGTCATGTAAGACACATTCAGAATGTATTGCCAAGTAGTCACTGTAAGACACATTCAGAATGTATTGCCAAGTAGTCACTGTAAGACTCATTCATGATGTATTGCCAAGTAGTCACTGTATGACGCATTCATAATGTATTGCCACGTAGTCACTGTAAGACATATTCATGATGTATTGCCAAGTAGTCGCTGTAAGACACATTTATGATGTGTTGCCAAGAAGTCACTGTAAGACACATTCAGAATGTATTGCCAAATAACCATTGTAAGACACATTCATGATGTATTGCCAAGTAGTCACTGTAAGACACATTCAGAATGTATTGCCAAGTAGTCACTGTAAGACACATTCAGAATGTATTGTCAAGTAGTCACTGTAAGACATATTCATGATGTATTGCCAAGTAGTCGCTGTAAGACACATTTATGATGTGTTGCCAAGAAGTCACTGTAAGACACATTCAGAATGTATTGCCAAATAACCATTGTAAGACACATTCATGATGTATTGCCAAGTAGTCACTGTAAGACACATTCAGAATGTATTGCCAAGTAGTCACTGTAAGGCACATTTATAATGTTTTGGCAATTTAAAACCCAAAATATAAATATTTGTCAATTTATATCTGACCCAGAGACCCCCACACAATATCTGCTGTACGTGTTTAATACGCATACCATTTGATAGTTCTTTATTTATAGAATACCTTGGTATTTATAGTGTGTTTGTCTACCAGGAGAATTACGTGTATTTACATTTACTACTCAATAGTTAATCGGGTCCAGACTAAAAACAGACGAGTAGGTATACATGTCGAATGCAAAATGTAGCATTGACAGAACACGCATGCAGAACACAAACAATAATTACAATGTTAAGTGTAAGCAAATTATGCGACACCACGAACATAAAAGGATTCACAAAAAGGGGTACCATCTTGGAACGGTCAGTATGTTTGTCAATTTAAGTTTGAATTCCAAATTACTCACTTTTGTATCTTGATTAATTTTCTTATTTTAAATATATTTTAGAATAGTTGTGTTATAAGTATTTTTCTTTTGAGTAATAGTTTGTAAAATAGTTGTTTTAAGTTTAAATGTGTACATCATTTGAGTTACCCTCCCTTTATATGAAAAAATAAAATGTGCTGATCAATAACATAACATGAATCGACGTCTGCTTAAAGATATACAGTTCTTAAAATTGGTAGGAAACAATACAAAAAACATAAAAGTTTGACCCATTTACTGCAAATCTGTAAT
Source organism: Cyrtodaria siliqua (assembly GCA_037043455.1). Classification (NCBI taxonomy): domain Eukaryota; kingdom Metazoa; phylum Mollusca; class Bivalvia; order Adapedonta; family Hiatellidae; genus Cyrtodaria; species Cyrtodaria siliqua. The sequence continues at coordinate 56,120 of JAWPHD010002068.1, read as the reverse complement.
AAAATGAAAAGTGGATAATCCTAATTTAACTCTCTTTTTATTGAATACCGGTATGGTGGGTACTTACTGTTCATTTAACATGTTTAAAGGTGCCTGTACGTCAAATAAAAATCGATTTTTTTTATTACTTGCTATATGTTTTCATACCTGATATGGTTATATAGAATGCAAATAGACGCTCCTGGATCTGTTTACAATCTTCTCATAGCCATCCGTTACTCATCACAAAGCCTAAAACTCATTCTGATCACCTTGTTTATAGCGTACAAATTAAAACAACATGGCGGCATTATTTTTAGAAATTGTCGTCTGCGCATGTCTGTTTCTAGGTTCGGATAAAATAAAATAAAACGTAGGTTATGCAGGGTGGTGTCGTTGTTAAATGTTCAGCACCTCCAGCAATCGATCATACTTATCTTTTATTTCGGAATGAAAAACATTATATCTAGCAAATAAAAGATTGTTAAATAGTATACTGCATTTAATATATTTTATTATTTACACCATAATTGGTCAACTGACTTTTAAGTCACCCTACCCTAGTAAAATGGAATGTTCCGCTGTCGCCATTTTGAATTCGGCTGGCAATAAAATTAAATGCAAAGGGAGGGGGTCAAAATGATTTTTTGGCTTTGCGAAGCTTAGAGGATGGCTAGGCGAAGATTGCAAACAGATTCGGGAGCGTCCGTTTTCATTCTATGCAATCATATCAGGTATGAACACATATAGAAAGTAATAAAAAGAATCTCGATTCATATTCGACGTCTAGGCACTCTGAGATGCACAGTAGGAATATTGACTAGTATAGTTCTTTATTTATGGAATATCTTTGTACTTTACAGTTTGTTTGTCTACCAGGAGAATTACGTTTATTTACATCAAATACTCAATAGTTAATCGGGTCTACACTAAAAACTTACGAATAAGAAAACTCAAGTAGGTATAATATAATAGTCGAACACAAAATGTAGGATTAACGTCAAATAAAACCGCTCATACAAAACAAACACCAATTATAAGGAAAGATATAAGCTAAGTATACGACATCACAAACTTTAAAGGCATTTTCTGTAGTTTTCAAAGCGCAGCTTTTTTGGGCGACTTCTCTTCTAAAACAATTTGATGGATTTTTCTACAAATTTACAGGAATGTTGCTTTTGATGTCTAGTTGTATATTTTGTCTTTTTTTTTTTATTTTCTTATTTATTTATTTTTTGAGTTTTTTTTTTTTTTGTTTTTTTTTTTTGTTTTTGTTTATTTCCTTTATTTAAATAAAGGCCTATAATTAGATACATACAATAGGAAAAATATAGCATTTTGTATAAATTCCAACAAAATTAAAAAATGTAAGCATAATGCTACGGCTCCAAAAACCAATGTTAAATCTCAATATGCATGGTGACCTATAATTTTAATTGCATATATTGTCTAAATATATGTTCAAATAAGTGCCTAGGAAGTTTGAACACATTCTGTTATTAGGAACATAACAAAAAAGGAAAATATACCATTTCTATATCATTTCATACAAAACTTGGCCTTTTAGCATAAGGGTAGGGATTCAAATTTATTTTCTAAACAAGCATGGGGACCTATCATTTTTATTGCACATTTTGTTTTTATATATGTTAAACTATATACTTCGAAAGTTTAAACAAATATTATTATTGGGAACATACAAAAAAAAGGAAATTGTATCATTATGAGCTAATTTGTGCATAAATTGTGGTAATGGTCTCAACAGATTTTGTAAAAAAATATAGGTTTTACATAAAGATGAGCTTTAAATGTTATTTTAATTAAATGTTCTTTAATTTAATGCAATTTTAGCAGAATTGTGACCAATGAATAAATGATTAGACTTCAAAAATGTCTTATTTAGCTATTACATGGACTTTTGCACAGACTGACATGACGGTGGCATTACAAATTATTTTTTAAAATTTTAACAATCATGGTGACCTACCACTATTTTTGCCTTTTCTGTCTATATATATAACAGGCTGACTGTACAAAAAGTTTAAAGAAAATCGTTAGGCAGAAAAAAACTATAGAAAATGTATTTAAGTGGATTAACAAAAGGGGTACGGTTAATGGCAATAATTGAATTGAATGTTGTTTAACGGCTCATCAACACAGTATAGGTTATTTAGAGCCACCCCAGAGAGAGGGGAAGGATACATAGGAATCCGGGAACCTGCCCTACTCTTATTATCGAATAGATTCCTATGGTTCTTTAACGTGCTCGGAGGATAGACCGATACACGGGACCGCCCGGTTTACGTCCCCATCCGACGGACGAGGCTAAGGTAAAGTGTCTTGCCCATAATGGCAATAAGGCCACTGGGATATTAACCTATTGTTTGGGACGCTTGTTTCAGCCAAATGTTTTTTGGACTTTTCAGACAAAATACATCTCTTACCTAAATAAGTTTTATATCAGGGAAATAGACATTTTTGTGTTAAGTAAAAATATCGAACTTTTCAAAATTGGTTGAGAAATAATAATTGCATGTGCGAAAGCTGTTTTTGATGGGTCATTTTCAATTCAAAATTCTGCTGCATGAAAAATGTTAAAAATGTGTTTTTTTAGAAGTTTTATTCAAAAATCATTTTAAATTGTTGGATACTGGTAAATTAAGACACCCTGAAAGTTGTATAGCAATACATGAAGGCGAACTGAAGTTATTTGAAACTTCTTAATTTTCTGCTGTCCCACCAACAAGGAATTCACATAGGAAAAGCCCCATCAAAAAATCATTTTGGCTGTAAAATATTTATTTCTCAACCGATTTTCAAAGGTAAAGTAGTTTTATTTACCACTAAAAATGCCAGTTCTAATCATATATAACTGTTGTACGTATTATTTAAATTGCTCAAGTCACTGCAGAAAAACCTTTGGCTGAAACAAGCGCCCCAAACAATAGGTTGTAAGGTGCACCAAACCTTACTGTCACATTGGATTCAATATGTAGTGTATACCAAGCCGTGCACTCTTCTTTATTCAGGATAAGGAACTGATATATTTAACACAATTTAGAAAACAAAGTTTAAATGTCATTTGTCCACCTCTTCTTTATTATGAATTTTGTCCGTCCCTTCTTTATTATTAAGGAATTTAGATGATGCTTGCAAGACAGCTGTGCAATAACTCTATATATTGTTTTGTATAATTTTATTCGAAAATAACGAAAATATCAACTTGCATGGAAATGATCAGACATGATAACCTATGTCTGAGAATTCCAGTAAATTAAATTAATGCTGTGATATATACAGCTAGTACTGATGTACCTAATGGAACATCTGCCAAAGTATAGGCTTTAGGAAATGTCTTTATAAACGATTTTCAAAATATGAACTACATGTAATGGTTACCTATACAGGAAACAACACTTGACACTTTGATTTTAATTTCTGTAAATCTGAATGTTATTTGGGTAAAGAATAAATAGGCTTATTATATCGCAGAAAACACATACCATGTGTGAATGTATAATACACTGAACATAAGATCTTCATAATTAGACGAATATAATTGTTTTTCTCGTAAACAAATGGTAAGGACATCAATTAAATAATTTAGAATTCATTTAGAATCCATGAAAACACGATAGTGTATGTGTTTTAGTTGCTAGTAGAATATACTTCTAAACCTAAATATACATATGTCTGACGAATGAATGCATATCATTGCTGATCAGTCATTTCATTACTTTAAAATAGGAATTTTAAAAGATAGTGCTTAAAGGAAATACATATATGTTTATCTACTGTTTATACTTATGAAACAGCGTAAAACCTAATAAACACAAAAACAAACAAAGATCCTTACGCAGTTAAGTCTACTCAGTTACTTACAACATGTATTGCTCTGGTAAACGTCCATTCACGAAGACATTTGGCAAGATTTCAGGAAATGAGACATATGCATTACAAATCACTTTGTTTCCAAACACTTTCACATTGATACTTTATACTGTTACATCCTGTGTTGGAATAATAGTCGGAGGAATTCTGATCCAAAGAGAAACACATATCGTCTTAGTATGAGACAGAGAATGACAAAACGCAAGTAATTTTACCGTCTGTATCCGGTGAAACTGATATCGTGTATTGTGATGGCTTTGTAAGAGGCTAATAATTACCACACGGACCACCGGGATGTTTTTCTGCACTCAATTAATACTTAGAGAATAATACGTGTCAAGTGATGAGTTGTTCCTATCAGACATTAAATAACTAACCCGCCAAATAATGGCAAATTTACATTTTACACTGCATAACTACACTACATAACTACACTATATAACCGTTTATCAAAACTCTATCCAGGTCTGCAAGTGATGTAATAACGCACATGTGCCGATTATAGGATCTTTCATGCATCTGGCTATGATGGAATCCACACTTTTAAAATAACTAACCCGCCAAACAACGGGAATATTACGTTCCAAAACTGTTTTATCAAAACTATATCCAGGTGTTCAGGTCATATAATAATGTATTTTTGCTGATTAAAATTTAGGATTATTCGCGGTTCTTAAATACCCGTGATTGGATATGCGTAAAATGAATTATGAGTTGGTAACTCTTAATTCATCTCTCCAGTACTGGTGTTTGACCTGGCCGGTTATAGCCGTTTATAATATATAGAGAGGTTGGATTATCAAAAAAATGTAACTTATATATATACCTCGTCGTCAGTAGGTTTAGAAACGGTGTTGTAAAATGTGACTGTTGTTGGCGGATAGGGACTATCATTTATTGGGAGGGTCAATATAAAACATATACACATTTCACTAAGTTTTAACATTACGATTGTAAAATGTATATTCCAAATGTAAGAATGATAATTTAATTAGATCAACACTTTATCGTTTTATAAATGGCAAACAAAAGCGTTACCTTGTATACCTTTTAAAGGGACACATGGCAGTCTTGACTTTTTTAAAAACAAATGCACGGCGTCCCGTTAGTTTTTCTACATAACTTGCATTTGTTCTATCATTAATATTAATTATAAGAATAGTATAGAGCAAATTGTTTTTGCAGATATTAACTGGCGATTATATTGCACTATGATATAGGTAAACCTAGGGTAGAAAAAAAATAACAAAAGTTTAGTTTAAATGATACTGGATAAATAAATACGAAATCTTCAATCCTGGATAAACTCCTCAAGATTGCCACGTGTCTCTTCAATAGGTTTTACAAACGTTGATGTACTTTTTCAAGTATTAACATATAAGTATAGTGCACAAAGAAGCAATCGGTAATTTACTAAAACTATTACAATAAATACTGAAAATGGAATCCCTTAGAAGCAACAAACATAACCAAGAGAGAAAAGTTGCAGACTAAATTTCTAGCTTACATTCTACATTAATTTATGAAAGAAATACAAATTATCGTTAACGTAATTAACCGAGATATTGTCACTCTCGAATCACGTCTTGTTAACAAGCGTAAATAAAAGTATGTAAAAAATATGACATGCTTTTTTCCAGAAATAAGACAATTAATTTTGAAGTGACCCGATTGAGTCATTATTTGATAATCATAAATATAACAAATAACATTACTTGTTTTGTCTTGAAATAAGTTGCAAATTTCGTCTTGGTTATCAGTTAATATCAAATATAAATACATTTTTTATTTAAAATAACAGACTAAGTTCATCAGATTCAGGAGTTTTTTCATACAGTTTATCATAAACATGCCATAGCAATCAAAATATGGTGTAAGCACATGTTTATGTCTTAACTTCGAAATCGCCATTATTTTAAATACAACTGGGCTGATACTGCTTAAACTAACCCTGGTGCGTTACCTAGCAATTTATTATAAGTTTTCTTGTAACTAAGGAGTCATTTAGGCCCATACATCATGTGTTGGACCTTTATGATAGAACATATCATTATTTGTCAATTGTAAGTCGGACTCCTAGATGATGTACCGCTATTTAAACATTTTCTGCATTAGAAATAAGCAATGGAACATTGGCTGGCATTGGCAAATATATAATTATCGTCGTCTAGAAGCATTAAACAGCGTTTCATAACATGACAACGCGAGCATATAATAATTTATTACATACTTGTAATGGACGAATACCGTTAGTTAAACATACATGTATATACTAAATGAAAAAAGAAAGGCACGTCGTGAATTTCCGCTATATACTGCATTCTCAATTCCACGAATTAAAACAGAAAAAGACGGTTGTAGTTAAGAAAAGGACAAAACTGTGTTGATGTAGAGATTTTATTTAGGTACACTTTGTAACAACAAATTCAGAAATGTTGAAGTTCCACTTTGAGAATTTGAGCCATTTCAGTACTGTATTTAATGTAAAGAGATTGCAAGATGTTACGTCCTAACCTGCTGACCTGCTTGAGTCAAACGCGTATTGTATCAATAATGAAACTTTGAAGGGAAACTATTTGGTGTGTTCTGAGTTGTTTTATTCTTTTTTCCAAAAGGAGAGGTCTAATGCAGCCATGTACGATTCGATTTATATAGCGGAAATTCCCCAGTTGCGTTTCTTTTCTCCTTTCGTATATGTATTCAGTAAATAACGTTATATTTCATTGCCATATAGGTCTGCCTGACCAGAAACATTAACATATATGTAATCTAAACCTAAGTAGAGTATCGCTCAAGCCGGTGCTAGGGCGCAAGAGAGATGTTTCACTTATATAACCTCTCACGAACAGACTCAATAAAACCGAGTCTACTACTTATCTCTCTTATGTCAGTATAAATTGACATTCACACTAGCGTTTGTTAAGTGTTGTGAAATGTCAAATGTCAAAATCTGAAAATCAGTAGTTTATTACATATTTGTCCTTTGAGATCATCAATCTCTGTGGCTCAACTGGTAGAAAAGCGGCTAGGCCGGTGCTAGGCGTGGTGAGCTGTGTTGCACCTTATATTACCTCTCATGAACCCACTCAATACCCACTACTTGTCTCTCATGTGTGTATTTGTTGTTTTAAAGGGACTCACCCTTTTAGTATTTCTTTATGTCTATCTTATATTGAGTTCTGCTCAACCCGGGGCTAGTGGGCGTGAACGGTAGCAAGCACTACCGTTCATGAACAGTCTCAATCAAACCGAGACTGCAATATTTCGTATTTATCGTGTTCAGCCGTTTCCACAGGTCCAATTTCATACTCTTTTTTACACTACATACATGATATACTAGTGACAAGTGGAGTGAACACAAACACTTTTTACTGCAGTGTTTTTTCTTTTGCATTTATATGTAGGATTAAATTAGAGCATACCTAATTCAGTAACCAATTATTTCCATTGATGTACTCAGTGTTTAATGTTCTCCTATAATCCGGAAGATACTAATATGTAAAGTACTTTAACGTCGCTTTTAACCTTCTTTCAGTCTTTTTACGACGGTGTCTACCTGTAGCAGTGAGCTCTTGGCTCATCTGTATAGTGTTGCTACACTGGAATACAACGCCGTAGACATAGGACATACACACCCCACCCAGTCCCATTATACTGACACCGGGCAAACCAGTCCTAATACTACCATGTATACACTGAACGTCAATCAAGCAAGGAAGCTATTGGTACCATTTGTATAAAGTTTTTGGTATGACTGGGCCTGGGATTGAGCCCGCGACCTTCCGTATTCGAGCATTACGCCATCGCCGCGATTGCAATACATTAATATACTGAGGGGAAAAGGTTTAGCAAGCTTTTGTTGCACCCTGGAAATAATACATTTTTGTTCGTAAAATCAAGAAACTACTGCCATAGACACAATATTAAACCCACATCAATAACAGTCAAACATCTTAATGACGTAACGAATAAATGATTGTGTGTTAAGCCAGTAAAGTCCCGAACAATCTTGTATACAGTATTATTTCAGCTAAAAAACTTGCTAAACTGTTGTACTTGACCATCATTATTAGTGAAGCAGTTATTGTGCTGGCCAAATGTTAACTACGGTTAATGGCGCTGGTTATAGGGTAATTATGGTAGATGGCGTTGTCCAGAGTTTAATTTAGAAAAATGGCGTTGGTAAATGACACGGGTTTTTGTAAAAGTATATGGCTCTGGTCTAAGGGTAAATATGCTAAATGGCGATGGCCATTAGGTAAATGTTGTTATTACATTTGTCATCGGTATTACACACAAACTATTGAAATTAAACCCTGGCTTAGAGAATTATGAAGGACAAAACTCCAGGGTTTGTGAATTATTACGAATATTAAACCCTGGTTTTATGAATTAAATATGTAGTAAAGACTATAAAACCCTGGTTTTAATGAATCATGTTTAATAGAATTTGAGAGAATATGCAATAAATGGAACACAATAAGAAGCCTGTTTTGTTAAAACGGCGAAAATATTCATACTGTTATTACTCAAAAAGAGGGCATAATACTAGATACAGCCCCAACAAAACAAACAGATGCCATTTAAATAGGAATTCACTTGCTATTTAACTGCTGATCAACGCAGTCAATGAGAGGTTATTTCTAGAAAACCCAGACAGAGGGGAAGGATAACTTGGGTTCGAATCGGAAACGTTGCCCAAAGAAGACACAAAGCAACTCATTTGTGTTAGTGAACCTCGATCCCAAGATTTTCGGATCCAGAGGCAAACGTTGTGCTATCTAATTGGCCGCCGCGGCGGCCCCTTCTAGAAATTAACTATGGTGTCGTTTTTAATATCGAACGAAATATTAAAGATAACAGGTGCGGTAATTCAAAAATGAGACGATATCCATATTGCAAAATCACAAACTTGTCATCAATAAGTTCGCAAAGTGGGGAGCAAATGTTAATGCAATCAATTACTGTGATTACAGTTAATGGTCTGCAATGCAAGAATGTTATAAGTTTATTGCATCTACAGATATCGTTAATTCCGTACTGTTGTGTAAACATCCCTCTACCACGGAATAGCGCACACAAGCAAACAAATGTAACACATAACTATTCAGTAACCGGAGGCCCCGGGTTCAATCCTCCGTGGTGCCACTGAGTTCCGTCGGTGTGTTCTTGGGCAAGACACTTTACCTTAGCCTCGTCCGTCGGATGGGGACGTAAACCGGGCGGTCCCGTGTATCGGTCTATTTTCCGAGCACGATAAAGAACCATAGGAATCTATTCGATAATAAGAGTAGGGCAGGTTCCCGGATTCCTATGTATCCTTCCCCTCTCTCTGGGGCGGCTCTAAATAACCTATACTGTGTTGATGAGCCGTTAAACAACATTCAATTCAATTCAATTCGTATATTTAGATAGTTGCAAATCATTATTCTGAAACAAAAACGAAAATCATTATGTCGATAATTGTAACATTGTTGCATGTTTTAAAAATAGTATTACGGATATCTGTAATAAAACCACGTAAATATTCTGTCGTGATATGTTTTTAATACTTTAAAGATAACTGTGTTTCAATTCGTAAAATATACAGCAGCAGTTGTGTACTAATATTGTTTATTAAAATTCCGTATACATAGATAATAGTAACAGACGAATTTAAATGCTTACAAAATCACAACATAAGGCACACATATAAGAATTACATGGTTAGTAACTTAGAATTTCAGCTGTATTTTGGCGAGTGTAAGAAAAGTGATAAATGCGAGCCTCTGGCTCTCAAACGGTCCTGTCAATCTCACGTTTGCTATTCTCCATCACTTGCACATAAGCGCACCTCTACAGTATCCTCGTAAGATGGTATTGGAGTATATGAAGAAAGAAAGACAGCATCATCTTGACCATTTAGTTATCTTAAAGGTTTAATACGAAGAGCCAAATCATAGATAAATAGATTAAACAACAAAGGAGACGGTGGACAGCATGTTCTTGCATACCGGACAAGGATATCCGTCATTTTACCAGGGCTAGATTATAAAAATCGTACATGGGTATCCTGGGAAGATAGGGAATTCCAACCCGAGGTATACGTGTTTTTATCGGAACCGAGGATCTGCCGAGGTTCCGATTAATACACTTATACCGAGGGTTGGAATTTCATATCTGAACCGAATACCCATGATAGATTCTTTTTCTTGCATATCAGAGACAGGTTGTGCGTTGAAAATCAGATGCTCTGCCGAGGTTCCGATTAAAACACGTATACCGAGGGTTGGAAATCCCTATCTGAACCGAACACCCATGATAGATTCTTTTTCTTGCATATCAGAGACATGTTGTGCGTTGACGCCTCCAGCTACTAACAATTTGCAGGTTTTCCGGCATACCGGATGTTGGCGCGCGTGAATTATATCTCGACCCTAGGGTGAGATGGAAATATCTAGCCCCGGTAAAATGACGGATATCCTTGTCCGGTATGCAAGAAATTTCCATCTAACCCTAGTGTCGAGATAAAATTCATGCGGGCCAACATCCGGTATGCAGGAACACATGCAAAACGTAAGTAGCTCGTGGCGCCAACGCACATGGTGTCAGATCGGTGAAAATCAGCCCATTGAACACATCGCAATATAGGTTATATTTGGAGATAAGTCATTTGGCAAGCAAACTGTCCCATATCTGGAATAAAACACGATTCAGTTTTTCAACATTTGGCGTCATTCATTCACACTATGCGTATTTTGAAATAAACATCAGTCAAAACCACATCTCTCCCTAACCTCTTAGCTCATACCCTCCAAAGAAATAATCCTGACAGACACAGTAAAATAATTACTATTCATGACAACAGGCATACTACTTTAACCTTAGGTCAGATTTAACAATGAAATAAAAACGGATCTTGGGAAAAACACATGCAAACTAGACACATTGGATTTTTTCAAGGAACTATTTCAGCACCCTACGACCCGAAAGTACTTCCTGACTGGTCTGACACCACATGTCTCTGACATGCAAGAACAATAATCTTTCACGGGTATCCGGTGAAGATAGGGAATTCCAACCCTCGGCATAAGTGTTTTAATTGTTACCTCGGCAGAGCCTCGGTTCCGATAAAAAACACTTATACCTCGGGTTGGAATTCCCTATCTTCACCGGACACCCATTAAAGATGCATATAGTCTTAATCCTGATTTCACATCCAACCAATAAGTATAATGGCCATTAACCCTTACACATGATGAGACAGATCCATACATAGCGAAAACATATTTTACCAGATATGCCAATTTCACCCAAAAGCTGCCAATGTTGATATGCTAAAATAACATGCTTTACGAAAATCAATAAATGCACAGAAAGTAGACATTTTGTTTGTCTTTCTTGTTTCAATCATATGTATTAAGGATGAAACATGATCAATGGTGCTTCATTTCTTCCATTAAGGATGTTGACACATGGTTGCTTGCAAAAGAAAATGATGTGCACGTGAACATATCTATGTAAAAAAAATAAAATAATAATAATAAATAAATAAAGTGAACGAAAGAACGAACAAACGAACGAAAGAACAAACGAACGAACGAACAAATGACCGATTAAATAAATAAATAAATAAATAAATAAAACTGCGTCCAAATGCCACGACAGATCAGTCAAATCCAAAAAAAGTGGGAAACATCCTAACATTTGCGAAGACTAGTATTAACGAAGAAGCAATCATCCTATAATCTTCGGAGACTAATACTAGACGAAAAGGGAAACATCATCAAATATCAAGAGAATACTATTAGAAACCCCAGCGGCCTTTCGTTTCAATAAATTCAAACCAGATCATCGTATTATCGTATAATCTCTGGAGACGAATAAGAAGAATAGGGAGTCAATGTATACTATCCAAAGAATGATCCTATAAGACGAAGAAGAGATCATCGTATAATCATATAATCACAGACGATTGCATTTTACTGTAGGTGCAAAATAGCGAAAGCAATGTGCAGGCTGATTGTGGATGATTCTACCACCGCACTTGAATCAAATAGTGATAATTTCAACCACTATACTGTCCTTAAACATAGGGTAAAGATGTAAACAACAAATCATCCTTTATGTTACACACAAACGAACAGTAAGCCAACATGTGTTATAAAAGAGATTTCGACTGTATTCTATTTCTCTAGTAAACGTTACATTACTTATCCTATACCCAGCCTTATAATAAAGATATAAAACACGATGTTTTTATAGGAGTTTCAATAAATTCTAACTATATCTGGCTGTCTGAATTGCATTTTGGCATTTTGTTAAAGTATTTTAAAATTGCAACAAAAAAGCAAAGAAGATCGTTTACAAAGAATAAACTTTATATCAAGCATATGAACAATCAGATATAATCAAAGTACTGAAAGTACTGAGAATGCAAGGTTTGATAGGAAACTTACAGACTGTATGGATATGTGCACGATTGCTGGACATTTCCATAAATTTGACATAGTTTTAGCCAAATTGGCGATCTTGGGCGACCTACACAAATCTTAGAGGGTCGATCCATTCCAAATATATAATAGTATGATCAGTTGTCATTAAACGGTTTCAAATCTAGACTAGAATAGTATTTTATGAAATTGCTGATGGATAGACAGATTTGTGCTGTAGGCCAAGCTGTCACTCAAGATGACCTCCATGTCTAAAATTATGTCATTTACAGAGTGGCGTGTATTAAGTAGTCTTCTGGGAACAAGATGCACAAGAGGGCCTGTATGTATCACTCTACTGGCTTGAATAGTCTAAGGCCTACTGGAAAACATTGTTTTTAGAAATCAAGGCTAGATAACTCTGATGTGTCCAGTCTGATGCAACTGGTTTTGAACTTGTCCAAGTTCAGTGGCGTAACCTAGAAAACGCCTTCTGTTGCAGGGACAAATAACTTAACCAGAGGCACTACCCATTGATTCAACTTCCCTATGTCTGTCCTACACATTACTAAAAAACAAAAATAAAAATCTATAGGTGGAAGAAAGAATTGAAATTGGCTATTAATACAAGGGAAAAGTGGCCATAATTTTGACAAAAAAACAACAACAACAAGAAACAGAACTTAACCTAGCTTGAAGAAGTAGGTTAAAACGCCACAGCCATGTGCAGTTTCATGATTTAGTCGATTTCGAAATACATGTTTACAAACAAAACATTAAATCTTTTTGTAAGTACAGTGCCCGAATTCACCAAACATTACTGAGAAAATGAATAGACTCCATAATATATTTTTTAAAATATGTATGAAAATAAAAACAAACATCAAACAAAATGCAACTTGTCATTGTGTCTCAGTCAACGCTGACAGTTTTAACTACATGACGCCATCCGAAATGGCCACATCACTGACCGTTGTGACGTCATGACGTCATCTAATTTGGAAAGCCCGTGTTTGATCAGGTTCTGATCAAAATCTATTCATTCATAACATATGTCAAGCTCCAGATTGTCTGAGTTTTCATTTATAGTAAACAATTAAACAAATGCGATCAGTGAAAAAAAAAGGTTATAACGTTGTGACGTCGTTGACGTCAAGACGTCATGACGTAGAGAAACGTGTTTACGTTCTTGCACAACTAGACACTGCACTCTACAACCTATGAAAGTTTTGATCAAATCCAATCTTAAATACAGAACAAGATTTCTATATATACTATATTCCAGCAGAATAACAATCCACTGGTGTCTAATGTCTAAACATATTTTTTATTTAATCTTATAATTAATAATAATTCATTGACAACGTGAATCCCTGAAACCCTTTTGAAATAGTTGTTGCTATATACAGTTATACATAATAAATATATTGAAACAACTCTAAATATATTGAAACAACTCTTCCCCCGGAAATCTCGTTTAATTTGGGCTCTTTGCACGAATAATCACACTGTCAAGCGAAGGTGTGTGTGACGTCACATCGTGTTTGCCTCTGATGAGAAAACACCTTGCAAAAACTCGCTTGAAAAACAATCGCCCACAACTCATACATAATGAGATTTTCGTAGAGTTTCTCGACCTGTTGATTTGCATTATAGTTGTTTTCAGCATCCAATACGTTCATCTAGCAAAGATCAGCGTGCATGTACGACTTGAAGCCTCGATTGATGAGAAAAAATGGAGGTATCTGCCAGATGGCGATGAGGAGGCGCCTAAAGCAATGACTTTAAATGCAAGTTGATAAATCAACCTTGCATTTAAAGATTGAACAGAAAAAGTAGCAAGGACGACAGTCAATCACAACACTCACAGAAACAAAGAACAACTTTAAAGATGAGTAAAGGGCTAAATAAGACATCACAAACACGATATATTTGACAATAGGGCTATCGCCTTGGAACGGTCAGTGGCAAAGGCCGCTGGCGATTTCAACCAGGTTCTAGGGTACACCAAACCTCACACATACCCTACTGTCATCCCAATAAAACTGGACAGTGTAAATAAAGGAATCCCCGCCATGAACTATTCTCTAACCAATAAGGCAGCATTAATAGGCAATATAAATAAAACACAAAGATGCTCGTGCTTATATAAATACAAAATAAAATAGCCTAGAAAGCCACAAAGAAGGTACTCAATGACTTGGCAGAAGCCAGCGCAACAATAGAACAAACCATTGAGGGCACGGCAAAACGACAAACCATTGAGGGCACGGCAAAACGACAAGATTGCAGACAAACATTAAACGGCACCGTCCTTTTAGGCGTTGGGTATACAATATCATAGGGTCGATTGTGAATATAATAAATACTGAAAAGGAGATCCATTAGAAGCAAACAACACAAACAAGAGAGAAAAGTAGCAAACTTGGTTTTATCGAGTCTGTTCATGTGAGATAATATAGATGCAACACTTCTCACTCCCACTAGCACCGGCTTAAGCGGTATTATACTTTAAAACCACTAAGATTTGGCTTGATGATACCAAAGGACCAGTAAGTAATAACACTACTGATTTATAGTCGGGGAGACTTTTTACAACCGCCACACAGCTTTAACCAAACGCTAGTGTGAACATCAATAACTACTTAAAAGGAGATCCCTTGGAAGCAAAAAAGAAAAAAAAGGGAGAAAAATAGCAGACTCGGTTTTATTGAGTCTATTCATGACAGGCAATTAAAGATACAACATCTCCCATACCCCTAGCATCTACGTAAGCGGCATTCTACTTTAAAGCCACAACGACTTTGCTTGGTAATCCCAAAGGAACACTTATGATTTATAATCAAGGCGTTGTTTTATAAAACTACTGGATGACGTAAACTGAAACAGTATACTTATAGATCAGTCTTTATTTAATTGCATAACATCGAATTTTATAACACAACTTATTTTAGTCGGGGAAACTTTATTTCAGCCGCCACACAGCAATAACCAAACGCTAATGTGAATGTCAATATATACTGAAAAGGATGATCCACTGGAACAAAAGAAAACAACACACACACACAAGAGAAAAAAGTAGCAGACTCGTTTTTATTGAGTCTGTTCATGACAGGTAATATACCATGCAACACCTCCCATGCCCCTAGCACCGGTGTAAGCGATAGTCTACTTGAAAGACACGAGGATTGTGCTTAATGGTCCTAAAGGACCAGTAAGTAGTACTACTACTGATTTATAGTCCAGGCGATGTTTTATAAAACTGCTTGATGACGTACACTGTCATTTATGCAGTATACGTATTGATCATTCTTTATTTTATGGCATAGCATCGAATTGTATTCTTGTTTTGTCTAACCGGAGAATTACGTGTCTGCAATACGTAATAGTTATTCATGTCCAAAGTATAGACGTTGCAGTGGAAACAGATGAATATGAAGAATCAGAAAACTGAAGTTCGCATGTTAAATTGAATATGTATATATATGTCAGTGTATACTCAGAATTGGAAATCTATGTTCGTGTTAGGTATAAACTAAGGTGCATTGTCTTCGTCTGTATTGTTCAGGAATTTAGATGAACTAGGTGTGTTATAAAAAGAGTTTCGTTGTCCCCTTGTGTATTGTTCAGGAATTTAGATGAACTAGCTGTGTTATAAAATAAGTTTAGTTGTCCCCTTTTGCATTGTTCAGGACTTTAGATGAATTCACACGGTAGCTTTGCAAATATTATACATACATTTTCGAATATTATACCAAATTATAAAGCATTAACTTGCACGATAAGCATGTATATTTAAGTCGGCGAAAGACATGCTATGAAATCAAGGCACTAGACGCAGCTATTAAACAAAATAAATGTTATTAAAGGAATGAATTTTAAATATAAAAGACATTGCACAATTACATATACAAGGAGAAAACATATTGCGGTTTAATTATATTTTCTGTAAATCAGAAACAATGTGTTGTTGTGAAATTCTAATGAATACAAACAAATGTGCTGCAAATGTATTAATTCGCCATTGTGATACATATTATTGCTCTGAATGCATTATCGTCATTAAGAGACTGCACTTGTTTTCTGTGTAAACCAATTGTAATGACATACATTAAATAACTAATTATTCATTTATAATTACTTTTTATTTCATGTGCTTGTTTAGTTGCTAGTATTATATACGTCTAAATATACATTTATCTGCCAAAGCAGGCATTATATGACAACTTCTATTTCTACGTGTCACACGAAAACGCATTAACTACCATTTACATACACAACTCAATGTCTACGCCTCGGTAAAACTAATTCAACAAGATATTTAGGCATTACTATTCAGTCAAATCTAAAATGGGATATGGCTTCCAAAGCAAACCAATCACTAGGATTTCGACGAAGAAAGTTAAAAGTAAACTCCACCAAAATTAAAGATCACGCGTATAAAGTCCTAGTAAGACCAAAGTAAGAATAAAGTTCCATAACACAAGCTGCAAATCAAACTAAATTGAAAAAGTATAACGTCGGGAAGCTAGGTTTGTAAGTTACGTATATCACAACACTAGCTCAGTCAAAGACATGATTTAAAACCTGAGCTTGAAACCCGCAGAATCACAACGGGACTCATCCTGTTCTATAAAATCATACATCACATATTTGACAAATATATGACTGACCTTCTCATCCCAGACTCAAGAACAAGACAACAATCTAAACCGGCTTCAAACACACCCATACCAACAAAGGCTCTTACAACTAATCCTTCTTCCCAAAATGGAATCAATTATCCACTGCATTAACCTCAGCCAGCACATTGGATGCATTTCAACTACTCATCCGTGAGACCATACACACTCCCATTTACTTTCCTTAAATCAGTTATCACATGTGTCCTTAAATCAGTTATCACATGTGTCCTTAAATCAGTTATCAAATGTGCCCTTAAATCAGTTATCACATGTGTCCTTAAATCAGTTATCACATGTATACAGTTTTAAAATAACATTGTAATATAAAACAAATCATCATAAAAAGCTCACATACAAATATTATAAAGCACTGTATTAACCTGGCTCACTGCAAATGAACTTCATAAATGAAGCATTGCAGTATAACTACATGTAGAAGAAGAGAAAAACTTGAAAAAGAGGTAAAACAACAGTTGTGAGATATTGTTTACACGTTGTTTTCCTATTTAAGATAAACGTCTAATAATTAAACTTACAAACAAACACACCCATTGGCGCAATTACTTACAATACGTCTTTATCTGTTAAAATCCTTTCAAAAATATGGATTCTGAAATACGTATATTTAACGAATTTCGCATCGATTTTAAACACCTACATTGATATTTTACTGTAACCTCATGTCTGTAATACAACTATGTTGTAATAATAGTCTGGACTGAAACCACCATACGATCAACACATATCATCTTAATATAAGACAGATAATGACAAAAAAAAAGTTGTTTCACTGTCTGCATCTGCTGGTTATATCATGGAGTGGGATTGCCATGTCAGAAGCCAATAATGACCATATATACCATCGGGATGTTATGCTACGAAGTTAATATTTAGAGAACATTACGCGTCAAATGATTAATTATTAAGCTAAATAATTATCAGACATTGGTAGTGTCTAAACGGAAAATATACAAAGTCCGCAATAATCACTACCAGTGAAAACACAACCCTATTATCAACACAGTAAAGTTTTCTTGCGTCTCATACGTTGCGTATATTGTCCTTGCAACCTTGTAGTTGATGTTTGACTTGAATGAGTGTTTTTGATTGAGTGTTTTTGATTGATTGTTTTCTGTGAATGCTTCATTTCCTGTTCAGGCGTTATAGTTTCTTTGGGATCACACACACATTCATGAAGATGCTCACACTCAAACGTGCAAACGTATTCAAAAAACGCATATCTGTACGCACACACGCGCGCGCTTAAGTTATTGTTTCAGTTTTACATATAACATTTGTAGAATGTTGATGCCAAATGTGAAAAACTGTAATTTAATCGCTTCAACCAACAATACAACCTGTAAAAATAAATCTGCAACATTATTTTGCCTTACTAACTTGGGAACAAAGTTTAACATAATAACAGTTCAAGTCACGTGTGTTAAAACAATATTAATTTTTTTTTAAAAAATGTTGTCACGTAAACGTAAACATGTCACGACCGTTTTTTTCTTACCAGATATTCTTCCAAAATGTTACCATCAGTTCTTTCTACCAGGTGGACGACCTCGCTTCATTCTGGTCAAATCCATGACATGCGTTACATACTGATTACATATTCACCTTTATAGCACGAAATGTTAATTACACATCAGCACAGAAATACAATTGTTCATATGTAAGGGATGCGTGTGCGTTAGCGTGTGCATCACAACACAAATAAACTGTTCACGTCTACCATGTGTAATTATAAAATTGCGTTATCAAAACGAAAAACTCATAGAAACTGTTCATTGCAAACTTACCATGAGCAATTATGAAAACCATATAAGAGTCGCTGCCGGAACAGCGAATAACACGTTAGTTAGGAGCTTATCCAAAATTAATGTTCAAAGTTTTACCTTTTAACTTAAACATAATTATAGTAAGTGTATCATTAATATTATTAACAATTTTGCCTGATACCTTCCCTTACACATGTAGTAAACCTCGAACTATAATGCTAGATCAAGACAATAGTTAAGGACTCTCTAAAGAGTTAGCTCCCTTGCCAGCAACGGTAGGAATTTTCTTGCGCTAAAAAAACGAACTGTGTTATTCGGTTCTTATTTATTTCTTAAATTGTGCAAATATTTTCTGTTTTTTTGTTGTTGTTGTTTTTTTTGTTTTCTTTTGTGTGTGGGGTTTTTTGTTTTTTGTTTTTTGTTCTAGGTGACAGATGACAGGAATGGGACACGTTCATGATTTCATACAGGTTTGGATATGCATGAATGTGTTAGAGCCTATATCTGAAAATCTAATACTGAGTAGTATAATACATTTGCAAATGAAAGTGCAATAGATCCAATTCGACAGGGTCTCTGCAAACTATGGACATTTTAAAAGAAAAAGCTGGATATGTCGCGCAACAGACGTTCAGTTCTACACAAAAACATTTTTAAGAAAATTCGGAAAGTGTATAGTGGTCCAGAGAGGCCCTGCTACATATGCAGAGCGATGTAAAAACAAAAGTGCTATGGAGACTTAAAGAATAATCTGTAGGTTGCGTTCTTCCCACGTAAGGATTTATAACCATTTACAATTCGCCATTACGCTTTCATTTTGCTTGTACGACTGCAGGCTTGAGCACTCCACGAAGACGTCGACCTAAATCTGGAAAAGAACGTTAATTATAACGTTTGATGTTCTTAAACCAGCTTTGTCGTATCCTTGGCTTCTTGTGTCCATAAATTATACGAAATGTAAACTCTGTGTGTATTGTTTTATCTCCTGTTTAATATCGCCGAGTGTGTTCGAGTATAGCCTAGTGGGTTGTTTATATGTTCACTGTATGCCACTAATATATAAAAAAAAACGTAAACTCCCAGTGGCCCCGTTGAAAGACGGTAGCCATATTGTCAACATCAGTATGATTATGGTGTATCACACGTACTATTTAAAAAATCGTTCGTTTAAATGCGTATTTGGGCTGGAAGCGTTCCTTGAATATTCATTGTTTCTATAATAGGGGTTTTGTTTTGGAATGCAGCGTTCCTTGTTTCTATAGACAGAATGAGATGTTGTTTTGGAATGCAGTGTTCCTTGAATGATGAATATTCAACTTTCGCATATACTTGTTTCTATAGGATGAGGAGGTTTTTTTTAAAGGAAGTTGACGTTTAAACATACGCATTAAAGTTTCGAATAGGTAATGAAGCATTCACAGAACACGGTCAACCAAAACGTTTAACATGCTTTAACATGCATCGAAACAAGCAACAATTGCAAGCATATGTGACATCACACATATAATAGGGTAGACAATAAACAAGCCACGACTGTGAGATATCCATGCAATTGTTTTATGAAACAATCACATAACATCCTAGCATACGTTCGGCGAACGAAGCAAACCATTTTGACTACACTAAAGTTGTTGCATTTATTGGATATCCGATTATACTTAAATCTACAGAGTCTCTATATCAATCGATTTCTTCTTTGTAGGCGTGTCTTTATTTGTACCTATACACAGGTAACAGTATTTTTTACAGATAAAAATAAAGTTAGCTTCTTTCGGGGCTTAAACGCAACTAAAGATGGATCAATAAATATGTAGTCCATATTGTCGCACGTGTAAATTAACATTGCCTGGTGTAATACTGTACATTTATTTATTTATTTACGTCTCATCACAGTAAACAACATAGAATATACATTTACAGTAATAACGTACATGTGTAGCTCCAATCGGAGGTAAATGAGACGATAGTAAAAGATACATGAATTTCCCTAATAAAAACACAAACACATATACTATTCGTATGTACAACAGATAAGAGTTGAGCAACTAATGTTAATCTTGATTCTATAATACAATTGACAGATGCATTACTAATCTAAAACTAATTTAAAACGAAAACACTTTAAGAAACAACTAAGTTTGTAAATGCGCGTCCGGGAACGGCAGCCCTTTAAAACTCCTAATAAACGCAACTTAAAAAAAATCTTAAGAGATCTATATCATAGCAAATCAGATTTGTTATGGCCTGATTAACATAACTTGCTCAATCATGAATACAATTCTACCAGGTACTTAAAATACAACAACTTTAATTATATACAAGTATATAATATATTACCTGTAACCAATAAGATCAACTACTTATGTAAGAAGAAATGTCTTATCCTAATAATCAAAAAGCAGGTTTTGGCACATTGTCGAATCATAAGCGGACTGGTAAAAAGAAACACAAATTTATCTTGAGACGATAGTGTATCAAACGTTTGATCAATAGTTTTCGATTTAGTGAATATATCTTCTCTTATATTTTGCCCCAAATCAACCAAATCTCGACTTGTTATTTAGCGCTTGATGAGTTTGTGTGCGCGCGCTTGTTATTACGTAATGTCTATTTAGTGTTAAAAATGCTACAAAATACCAATAAATAGAGTGTCTAGTGGTTCAGCGTACATCTTTCAAAACTTACAAGTGCAAGACTGTGGTTCAAATCCCGTTCCGGGCAACTTTTTTTTTATCACATATATTCTGGAGCCGTATATTTATCGATGTTACCTGTACGGAGGCTAAATAAAAATGTGAAATTTTACGCATCGATTTCTGCTTATACACCGACTTTTGGGGTGTTCGTCGATTTGAAACTACTTCACACATGACTCATTCATACTCATGAGTTGAAATTGTGTTGATGATTGGGAAAAGTTAAAATGTTCTTCTATATATATATATGTTTCTTCTTAATGTATGCAGTATATTGTATATGTGTACGAGAAAACAACAAAATAAACGTGTGCATACCTTCATATATGCTATTAAAAATACAAACCAAAGTCATGAGTTTGAGAGAGACAACTGTATGCATTTACTGACAACAGTACTTCCTCAGTTAAACTTCTATTCGTTTACCACGATATAACTGCTGACAATTACGTCCAATAAATAAAATTCCATTCGTTTTTTAATAGTGTTTTTGATAGTTATACATGGGACATTTCAACTTTTACTAAAGAAAATATAACATTTACATCCGGCGATTACCACACACAATGTAACAATGCGCCTCATCAAAAAAATCGTAAGGGCAACAAATATCGTCTTAATCTAAGTCAAAGAATGTTGGCAGAAATGTATGACAAACTGTATAACTTCATTGTCTGCAGCTCGTTATAACCGTATTGTTCTTAATTTGTTGGAAGTTAACAACACCATCTAGACTGCCGTGATGTTATAATATTAGCATTATTAAGGGTAATAAGTGCCAGTTGATGGATTGACTGGGTTAAAACAAAGCATGAATATCTGACAGTTGAGTAATTACGTGGGACAATCTTGAACATAGAACACTTAAGAGTGGAGACGATATAGTACAAAATGGGATCACATGTACACATGTACACACAAACTCGCGCCAGCACGCACACATAGCTACTTTAAAAGAAATAAAAGTAACATTTTATCTAAGCGTTATTTGTTTATAACTGTTTCGATTATTTTTTAGATATTAAGTAATGTAATGAATTGTGCAAACACTCGGAGTCATTTGATGAATTGTGTAAACACGCGAATTTAATATACACATGGTTAACATAAAGCAATAGGTAATTTGCCATTATGATTGTCCAATTAAAAGTTGATAGTAATAGTATTAATAACAAGTCCAACCAATCACCAACGGTTAATCATCAGATTATCTTAGGCCAGAGAGAGAGAAAAGATACGTAGTAATCAGGAAAAAAGTTTTCTATCCTTACTATTGAACACATTCTAAACGTGCTCGGGGTAATTGACTCTGATTCACGGGACCGCCCGGTTTACGTCTCCATCTGACGGACAAGGCTACGGTTAGTATCTTGCCCAAGTAAACACCGAAGAAACTCAGAGGCACCGGTGAGACTCGATCCCGTAATCTCCGAATTTCAAATCAACCGTGCTATCCACTAGGCCACAATGACCATCTATCTACATTGTCAAGAAAATGTCTTTCAAAACGAAAATCTCCTAGTTTTCATTTCTTTTCTTCGACTTAATCTACACAACCGTAATAGTGTTATCTACTCCCAAAATGCACCTGTTTTGCTCTTCTGTGGTTTAACCCACCCATCCTTCCCCCATCACCCCACGAGAAACTGGAAAATGGCTAACTAGAGTCGATGCTTACATGTATATACCTTAGTCTGGAAAACAAAAACAACTCTCAGATATTGATTTCGATAATAAGAAGTAAAGTATTCGCATATAGTCTGCTACTCTCCAATCACTTAAATATATATTTACTTGTTTATATACCCGTTGATGGGCATTTGTTGATTTAAATATATAGTTTATATTACTACCATATCAAATAGTTTTATCTTTATATATTTACATTAATTTTTAATTACTACTTCATCTTTCATCAGTTTTTGCGCACAATATGACCTATTTATGTGTCGACGTGCCGTAAAACACCATTCATTCATTCATTCCAATCACTTAATTACCTCCTGTGATAATATACACACACAAATATCTTTATTCAGCACATACAAACATGTTTATAACATACACAGTTACATGGAAATATGAATATTGTGAGTATAGAAATGCTCAGTGGTTTACATGCGCAAACCGCGTATTGACCAATACTGTAAAACGTGTAGCAATACCAAGGTGTTGTAAGAACGATAAGCAAATATCGATTTTCCACTTGTGAATTATTCAGATTTTTGAGCACGGAGTTTTTATTTGTGCGAAATGATTATGTGGGATAAAACAAAACATTACACATATAACATGCTTTTTTTACTGGAAAAAAGTCAAAGAAAAACAAACCCGCCACTCATCACCTTTAATGTAGAATGCAATATGCCACAGACAGGATTATAATTGAACTGGCAATGTTTTTGATGATTGATTCTTTGTTATCTTGCATGCAAAGCAATTGCAACAATTGTAGTTGATCACACTATAGTGTCTAGTAATCTTCCCGGTTATTTTTCCCAATTCTAACGTTGAAACTCGAGACAAATTTGTGCACTTCCAATAAAGTTAAATTACAATCGAAGAAACCGCTAGCACATATGATCAATCAGACAGTATTCATCCGCTAGACAATTCGCAACACAATGAGATGTATATTAGCACAGCGGCGAAGCAGTTTGCTTACGCACATTATTTTAAATACTTTGTGAGGGGTAGGGACAAGAAAACAATAACCAAACCGCCCCCAACTTCACTAACCCCACACACACTCACTCTCTCCCAACCTCTCCATTCCACCCAACCGCCCACACCCTTTAAAATGCGTTCCACATATGTTTGCTTAAATGTTTTCTTCATAAAAGCTCAAAAGACAAAATAAAAATAACTATTATATTATAAAACCATACACATGATTTGTCTAGGCTTTTGACATAACTCGCAAATTGGATTTCCATAATTTAAATATAGACACGTATTTTGGTAAAAACAACTTAAACCAATTTTCGAAAAACCTAATAACTTATAACCAACTACATACATTTATAGATTGTTATCAAAATACATAAATCATTTTGAAAATATGATATCTGCACTATATATGTACGGTTCACATAAACAGATATATTGGCAACATTTCATTCCGTTAAAGGGACACATAGCAATATTATGTTTTATTAACGTATTAACATTAGTAACTCGATTTATTAATCCTATCTCATTTTGATTTCAAAACTGCATGCATATAATTAAATAAAACATATGATAATTCAAATTTCTTTAATATTCCATCAAATTTTTAAATATATTATTGGTGTAATAAATACTATGAAAAGTAAGTAATATGTAAAATCAATTTCCTGCTTCCCTGCTGCTACCTATTCGAATAACTCATATCAATGATAGCAGATATGAAAGTAATATTGAAAACAACAGGGACGCCGTCAGTTTTAAACAAATCAATATTGCTGTGTGCCCTTTAGTATATAGTATAATCAGAATGTTAAGGTCGCAGTCTCTGGAGTTTATTGTAGAAGCATGCAGGAAATAAACAGGTTTTCGTACATAACAAATAGAAATTGCATTGATATGATAAATATTTGCTTTTGAATATGAAAGTCTAAAACTACTGCATTATTACAGTTATCATGCCATTTTTGTTTAACAAATTGAAAACATAAGTTATACATTTTCCGAAGTTTATAATCAAAAGGAATATGTCATACTGTTTACAATAACCAAATAATCTAAAAGGATCTAAATCAATATTATCTATTTACAATATAAAAGATAATCATAGCAAGTTGTTGACAAGTTAGCTATTGACTAAAATGAGTAGATAACACTTTCTTTCATACCGGATACGGGTTTACGCGTTTTACATTGGTGATGGAAAGCCTGATCTTACACATGGGGGAAGATAAACGCACAGAATATAAATGATATGCAAGAAAAAGAACCAATCGTAGGTATCCGGTTCAGAAAGGGGAAATTCCAACCCTCGGTATAACTGTTTTAATCGAACCTCGGCAGAGCCTCTGTTCCGATAAAAACAGTTATAGGTATGAAACCACTAATCATTTTCCCCACAGACACTTTTAAAGTGTCACATATTAATGATTAGCTGCAAATTCAACTCAGGTATTGATAATGCAGCAGTGTAATGTTCATATAGAAAACTAATTGTCCACTTGAAAAATCACCAGAAAAGGTGGGCTCACAAGATATGCAAAACAGTTAACAGGTCAACGGTACAGCTGTTTTCATTGATTGACTATTTTCATTGCTCACAAAGTGTAAGCATAGAGTCGAAATTTCGAAAAATTTCATCAGTGATCCAGTAAAACCTATTAATACGCTTCTTATACAAATAACCACAAAATCGAATAGACATTTTTTTTAAATTCAGTACACTTTGTAACACGATATTCTTAACTGTTAAACTTCCGCTTTGAACATTTGAGCCATTTCAATACTGTATTTAATGTAAAAATATTACAAAAGGTTACATCCTAAGTTTGCTCACCTGCTTGAGCCAAACGCTTGAGCCAAACGCGTATTCTATCAATAATGGAATTTTGAAGCGATACTATTTGGTGTGTTATGTGTTGTGTTAGCCTTTTTCCGAAAGGAAAGGTCTAATGTAGTCGTGTACCATTCGATTTAAAGCAGCATATTTTACATACAATATATAGAGAACATTCTCTGGTTGCGTTTCTTTTTTCGTTTAAAATATTTCAAAAATAAAATAAATACAGTTTACAATATAATAATAGCTTTTAGTTATGTTTTTCTATATACAATTGTATACACGTGAACTTTATATAAACTGAAATTTAAACAGGTCCGATTTTAAATAGACTCTTTCAAAAACAAATATATTTTATAATAAATATGTTTTTATCAGTGTAAATAAAACTTGAATTCGATATAATCAAACTATGAAAGTAATGTATGACACACTTTAAGAAAATGTATAGTTTACTGATGTATTCGAAAATGAATTATATATTGTTCAAATCAACTTTTAACTATTCATTAGAGGGACACATGGCAATCTAGAAGTGTTCATCAAGCATTGAAATTAACGTCTCGGTTTATTTATCCAGTATCATTTTGACTTTAAGCCAACTTGCATATAATACAATTTTGAGTTTCCCTTTTTCATCTAATCCTTCAAGGTTTTTTAAATATATTATTGGTGAAATATAATCAACAGTTAATAATATGCAAAACAAAATTGCTTTACACTACCATTATAATTAATATTAATGACTGAACAAACGCAAAAATCAAGATTGCCCTGTGTCCCTTTAAAGGTTGTGTGCGTGACATAAGTATTACAATGTGAAGTACCTTATTACTAAAATCAATACCTTCCACTAGCTTAGCGTTATTGGTGGGACGCCACACAGGCACCTCAATAAAGTGACCGTAAATGGTTTAAAAACTTTAAAGTTTAACGACTGTTAAGATACACACATTAGATAACATGTTATTATACTTGTTACACAAATTATCCTATTCTCGGATACACAAATGTGCGTAAGGTGTGTAGGCGATGACAATCGCACAACACGCCAGGTTGGTTAAATAGAAGTCGTAACATTTCTTAACATTCAAAACATCATAAAACATCCACTGAGCAAATGTAAAGTAGTAGACACACGGTTATTTCCATAGGCCAGTTTTTGAGTGAGTATAAAGCTTAAACAGAGTTTTAAAGAAAGTTTTCTATTTTTAAGAACACTGAATAGAGAACAAATATACTAGTCAAAATTCATAAGTATACCCACCTAAGACTATTTCAATAATATTCTCCTTGTTCTATGTGTTTCACGCTTGCTTGAAGATACGGTTAAACTGCAAGCTAACGAGTTTAGGTCGTCTGCTCTGATTGCATGGTTTAAGTCGTCTGCTCTGATTGCATGGTTTAAGTCGTCTGCTCTGATTGCATGGTTTAAGTCGTCTGCTCTGATTACATGAACTTAAGTCGTCTCCTGTGATTGCATGAACATAAGTCGTCTGCTCTGATTGCATGAACATAAGTCGTCTGCTCTGATTGCATGGTTTAAATCGTCTGCTCTGATTGCATGGTTTAAGTCGTCTGCTCTGATTGCATGCTTTAAGTCGTCTGCTCTGATTGCATGAACATAAGTCGTCTGCTCTGATTGAATGAACATAAGTCGTCTGCTCTGATTTCATGGTTTAAGTCGTCTGCTCTGATTGCATGGTTTAAGTCGTCTGCTCTGATTGCATGAACAGATACCTTAATTAAGCGGGCTTTACTTTATGTTATGTGTTTTATCAGCACAATTCATATAAAAGGACGGTAACTCTCAAAATATGTAACAATTTAAACTTTAAAAAATAAATATTTTGCAAACTATCGGTCAAAAAAAATACTCATCACACAACTGTTCTAAAATATATTTAAACTAAGATATCTATAAAAGTGAATAAGAAGGGAGTTTGTTCAGTGTATATTCTAAACAAATTTCAAACGTGCCAAGTAATAATCTGTTACGTATGATATCAAAACTTCAAAGTGAGGTTATTTGATAATTGCATTTTATTTTTGCTCAGTAAATGTTCACAATGGTTGATACACATTATATACATGCCGTTATATCATTGTTCAGTAAGCAACAACAGCATAAAGAAAGAAAGTACAACGAACCTATTTTACTTGAAACGCTTTGAGAATGATATTATTAAACATTCCAACATATAGTTTGTCCTCCTTGTCACAGTATGCTATTGACTTTAACTCATTCAATCCCCATTCCACTCCCAGTAATATCTGAAATTTGGTACAGTCGGGTCTGATCTGGAAGACGTAGTGTGGATTGTAACCAGTAACATATACGGTTCCTGATTTGTCAATAGTCAGACCTCGTGGACATTTGAGGCTGGCATCAGTGTACACGGCGTTTATAGTTCCATCACATGACACACTAGTTACTGTGCCCTGGTTGCTATCTGACACAAACATGACATTCGTCACAGCGTTGAACGCTATGTACTGCGGGTTTTTAAACAATTGTGCACCATTTGCATCGCTTTCTATAGTTTTTAATACAGTTCCTTTCATATCGATCATTTCAACTTTACTCGGATTTGTATATGTTACAATGAGCTTTCCGTCATTGTTTACTATTCCACGACACTGTCCACTGACAGTTATCTCTTGAACTTTGGACACGGAGTTCGGTCCTATAGACAGAAGCTGGATCATTTTCATAGCGGGAATAGTCACGGCAACTTGATTATTGTCGACCACTGTCAAATCCCATGGCTGTGATGGCAGCTGCATTTCTGAAACAATTGTCTTTTGTTTAATGCTTAATACTTTTACTTTGTTGTTGTTCTCGTCGGCAATGATTAGTTGATGGTCGGATAATACGGCTGATCCCGTGATGTTGCAATTGCCTCTACTGGTGTCAGTAGATGATTTCACATTGATATCGCTTACGTGTTCTGGTAACTTGACCAGTTGTCCCAGTAATTGTTTCGCACTACCATCCGTTGCATTTAATTCCGCTTTAGGAGAAAACCTGTATCTTCTTAGTTCATTATCTGTGTCTAGTTTACTAAGTGTTTCGTCTAATCCTTGAATTGCATTCTTCACCTTATACATGGCTAGGAATAGTTTGCGGTTCCGTTTAGATGTATGTATTATTTCGAGTTTTGACGTAATTGTTTTGATTTCTGTAATTCTGGAATTACATGTAGCCGAAATAGAATTAACAACTTTCAAATCTTCATCTCGAATCCTTTTTAAACCTTCTTTTGCGGAAGTGTAGTATACACGAATTTCGTCTTCATGTTTCTTAGCCAATATTTGAGTGCGGTCGTAGTGTTCTCCTATATTTTTCAGTTGTTTATTAATTTCGTTATATTCAGAACTCTCTCCAATACCCTCCGATAAGTCTTCTACACTTCCAACATGACAGTGTCTGTGACCAATCGTCGTGCAGCGTTGGCATATACGCTGGTTATGTGAATTGCAGAAATAGTTCAAAACCTCACCTTTATGGAGAGAACACGGATCAGTACAATCATCCACTGAATTCATCTTTGACTTGTCTAAAATCGTATGATGTCTGCATGGTTTGGCCTTACGGTGTTGAGTAAAACACGTAACACATAAATATTCCTCGCAATCGATGCAATAGCCAGCTGCTGCTAGCTTTTCCCCATCATCACTACACGGTTGGCAAATATATTCCGGCATTTCATCCGATGCTGCGTTCTCCGTTACGAGAGATTTTCCAGGTGCACTTTCAGCACTTTCAGAACATGCCATTCTACTTGCTCGTCCCGAATAAAATGAAATCGCTATCGATTGTATAATGTGCTGTTAAATCTTAAAATGTACAATTTACTAAAGCTGTCTATTGTCAACATGTTTACCTTAACAACCTGTACTCCTGATATCTAAATGAAATATGACCTTGCGATATTGTACATATTTACACAACGTATACGCTTTAAATATTTGATAATTATTGATCATAGCTGTGTGCGTCAATATGATCTGCATTGCTTTAGACGAACTGATTATATCAGTATTTTATAACAATATAGTTATGAACAAAATGAAATACCACATTTAAAGGGACACACGGCAATCTTGATTTTTTAAAAACTCACGGCGTCCCGTTAGTTTTCCTCTTAACTTCCATTTGTTCAATAATTAATATTAATTGTTAGAATAGTTCAAAGCAATTATTTTTGCATATTACTAATGTTTTTTTAATATTGCACCAGTAATATATTTAACAATTTGGTAAAATAGTGAAGAAAGTTGAAATCTCAATTTTTTATTTAATTATATGCAAGCAGTTTTAAAGTCAAAATGACGCAGGATAAGTAAATTGAGGAGCAAATTTTAATTTTTGAATAAAACTCAAGATTGCCATGTGTCCCTTTGATATATTTACATCAACGAAATTGAATGACTAAACGTTGATACGTTAAGTTACGTACGTCATAAGTCAGTCAGTCAGTCAGTCAGTCAACCAGCCAGCCAGCCAGTCAGTCAGTAAGTCAGTCAGTATATAAGTAAGTTAGTCAGTAAGTAAATAAGTCAGTCGGTCAGTCAGTAAGTAAATAGCTTTTTATATCGACATGCGCATAAAGTGGCAATCAAGTTCACAAATAAAAAATAAAATGACATATAGAGCACTGGTAATGGTAAATACACACTTCACACTTCAATCTAAGGGACCTAGTAGCATATATGTGTTCAGGAATGAACACTACCTGGACATAAGGGGCCTAGTAGCACATTTGTCTTTAGGAATAAACACTGCTTGGACCTAAGGGGCATAGTAGAACATTTGTCTTTAGGAATAAACACTACTGGGACCTAAAGGGCGGAGTAGAACATGTGTTTTTAGGCAAGAACACTACTAGGACCTAAATGACGGAGTAGACATGTGTATTTAGGAATAAACACTGCTTGGACCTAAGGGGCCTTGTAGAACATATGTCTTTAAGAATGAACACTACTAGGACCTATAGGGCGGAGTAGAAAATGTGTATTTAAGAATGAACACAACTAGGACCTAAAGAGCGGTGTGGAACATGTGTATTTAGGAATGAACACTACTTGGACCCGAACATATGTTTTTAGGAATGGACACTACCTGGACATAAGGGGCCTAGTAACACATATATCTTTAGGAATACACGCTACTTGGACCTAAGGGGCCTAGAAGCACAAATGTTTTAAGAATGAACTCTTCTTGGACCTAAGGGGCCTAGTAGCACATATATTTTCAGAATGAACACTATTGAACCTAAATGGCCTAGTAGTACATACGTAATCAGGAAGGAACACTATCTGGACCTAAGGGGCCTAGTAGCACATACGTAATCAGGAATGAACACTATCTGGACCTAAGGGGCCTAGTAGCACATACGTAATCAGGAATGAACACTATTTGGACCTAAGGGGCCTAGTAGCACATATGTAATCAGGAATGAGCACTATCAGAACCTAAGTGGCCTAGTAGCACATACGTAGTCAGGAATGAACACTATCTGGACCTAAGGGGCTTGGTAGCACATACGTAATCAGGAATGAACACTATCTGGACCTAAGGGGCTTGGTAGCACATACGTAATCAGGAATGAACACTATCTGGACCTAAGGGGCTTGGTAGCACATACGTAATCAGGAATGAACACTATCTGGACCTAAGGGGCTTGGTAGCACATACGTAATCAGGAATGAACACTATCTGGACCTAAGGGGCCTAGTAGCACATACGTAATCAGGAATGAACACTATCTGGACCTAAGGGGCCTAGTAGCACATACGTAATCAGGAATGAACACCATCTGAACCTACGGGCCTAGTAGCACATATGTAATCAGGAATGAACACTATCTGGACCAAAGGGGCCTAGTAGCACATACGTAATTAGGAATGAACACTATCTGGACCTAAGGAGCCTAGTAGAACATACGTAATCAGGAAAGAACACTATCTGGACCTAAGGGGCCTAGTAGCACATACGTAATCAGGAATGAACACTATCTGGACCTAAGGGGCCTAGTAGCACATACGTAATCAGGAATGAACACTCTCTGGACCTAAGGAGCCTAGAAGCACATACGTAATCGGGAATGAACACTTTCTGGACCTAAGGGGCCTAGTAGCACATATGTAATCAGGAATGAGCACTATCAGAACCTAAGGGGCCTAGTAGCACATGCGTAGTCAGGAATGAACACTATCTGGACCTAAGGGGCTTGGTAGCACATACGTAATCAGGAATGAACACTATCTGGACCTAAAGGGCCTAGTAGCACATACGTAATCAGGAATGAACACTATCTGGACCTAAGGGGTCTAGTAGCACATACGTAATCTGGAATAAACACTATCTGGACCTAAGGGGCTTAGTAGCACATACGTAATCAGGAATGAACACTATCTGGACCTAAGGGATCTAGTAGCACATAGGTAATCAGGAATGAACACTATCTGGACCTAAGGGGCTTAGTAGCACATACGTAATCAGGAATGAACACTATCTGGACCTAAGGGGCCTAGTAGCACATACGTAATCAGGAATGAACACTATCTGGACCTAAGGGGTCTAGTAGCACATACGTAATCAGGAATGAACACCATCTGGACCTAAGGGGCCTAGTAGCACATACGTAATCAGGAATGAACACCATCTGGACCTAAGGGGCCTAGTAGCACATACGTAATCAGGAATGAACACTATCTGGACCTAAGGGGCCAAGTAGCACATACGTAATCAGGAATGAACACTATCTGGACCTAAAGGGCCTAGTAGCACATACGTAATCAGCAATGAACACTATCTGGACCTAAGGGGCCTAGTAGCACATACGTAATCAGGAATGAACACTATCTGGACCTAAGGGGCCTAGTAGCACATACGTAATCAGGAATGAACACTATCTGTACCTAAGGGGCCTAGTAGCACATACGTAATCAGGAATGAACACTATCTGGACCTAAGGGGCCTAGTAGCACATACGTAATCAGGAATGAACACTATCTGGACCTAAAGGGCCTAGTAGCACATACGTAATCAGCAATGAACACTATCTGGACCTAAGGGGCCTAGTAGCACATACGTAATCAGGAATGAACACTATCTGGACCTAAGGAGCCTAGTAGCACATACGTAATCAGGAATGAACACTATCTGGACCTAAGGGGCCTAGTAGCACATACGTTAACAGGAATGAATACTATCTGGAGTTAAGGGGCCTAGTAGCACATACGTAATCAGGAATGAACACTATCTGAACCTAAATGGCCTAGTAGCACATACGTAATCAGGAATGAACACTATCTGGACCTAAAGGGCCTAGTAGCACATACGTAATCAGGAATGAACACTATCTGGACCTAAAGGGCCTAGTAGCACATCCGTAATCAGGAATGAACACTATCTGGACCTAAGGGGCCATCTTGACCTAAGGGGCCTAGTAGCACATACGTAATCAGGAATGAACACTATCTGGACCTAAGGGGCCTAGTAGCACATATATTTTCAGGAATGAACACTATCTGGAACTAAGGGGCTTAGTAGCACATACGTAATCAGGAATGAGCACTATCTGGACCTAAGGGACACAGTAGCTCATACGTAATCAGGAATGAACACTATCTGGACCTAAGGGGCCTAGTAGCACATACGTATTCAGGAATGAACACTATTGAACCTAAAGGGCCTAGTAGCACATACGTAATCAGGAATGAACACTATCTGGACCTAAGGGGCCTAGTAGCACATACGTATTCAGGAATGAACACTATTGAACCTAAAGGGCCTATTAGCACATACGTTATCAGGAATGAGCACTATCTGGACCTAAGGGGCCTAGTAGCACATACGTAATCAGGAATGAACACTACCAGGACCTAAGGGGCCTAGTAGCACATACGTAATCAGGAATGAACACTATCTGGACCTAAGGGGCCTAGTAGCACATAAGAATCAGGAATGAACACTATCTGGACCTAAGGGGCCTAGTAGCACATACGTAATCAGGAATGAACACTATTTGGACATAAGGGGCCTAGTAGCACATACGTAATCAGGAATGAACACTATCTGGACCTAAGGGGCCTAGTAGCACATACGTAATCAGGAATGAACACTATCTGGACCTAAGGGGCCTAGTAGCACATATGTTATCAGGAATGAGCACTATCTGGACCTAAGGGGCCTAGTAGCACATATGTAATCAGGAATGAACACTATTGAACCTTAAGGGCCTAGTAGCACATATGTAATCAGGAATGAACACTATCTGGACCTAAGGGGCCTAGTAGCACATATGTAATCAGGAATGAACACTATTGAACCTAAAGGGCCTAGTAGCACATATGTAATCAGGAATGAACACTTTCTGGACCTAAGGGGCCTAGTAGCACATATGTAATCAGGAATGAGCACTATCTGAACCTAAGGGGCCTAGTAGCACATACGTAATCAGGAATGAACACTATCTGGACCTAAGGGGCTTGGTAGCACATACGTAATCAGGAATGAACACTATTTGGACCTAAGGGGCCTAGAAGTACACATATGTAATCTGGAATGAGCACTATCTGGACCTAAGGGGCCTAGTAGCACATATGTAATCAGGAATGAGCACTATCTGAACCTAAGGGGCCTAGTAGCACATACGTAATCAGGAATAAGCACTATCTGGACCTAAGGGGCCTAGTAGCACATACGTAATCAGGAATGAGCACTATCTGGACCTAAGGGGCCTAGTAGCACATAGGTAATCAGGAATGAGCACTATCTGGACCTAAGGGGCCTAGTAGCACATACGTAATCAGGAATGAACACTATCTTGACCTAAGGGGCCTAGTAGCACATACGTAATCAGGAATGAACACTATCTGGACCTAAGGGGCCTAGTAGCACATACGTAATCAGGAATGAGCACTATCTGGACCTAAGGGGCCTAGTAGCACATACGTAATCCGGAATGAACACTATCTTGACCTAAGGGGCCTAGTAGCACATACGTAATCAGGAATGAACACTATCTGGACGTAAGGGGCCTAGTAGCACATACGTAATCAGGAATGAACACTCTCTGGACCTAAGGGGCCTAGTAGCACATACGTAATCAGGAATGAACACAATCTGGACCTAAGGGGCCTAGTTGCACATACGTAATCAGGAATGAACACTATCTGGACCTAGGGGGCCTAGTAGCACATACGTAATCAGGAATGAACACTATCTGGACATAAGGGGCCTAGTAGCACATACGTAATCAGGAATGAACACTATCTGGACCTAATGGGTCTAGTAGCACATACGTAATCAGGAATGAACACTATCTGGACCTAAGGGGCCTAGTAGCACATACGTAATCAGGAATGAACACTATCTGGACCTAAGGGGCCTAGTAGCACATACGTAATCAGGAATGAACACTATCTGGACCTATGGGGCCTAGTAGCACATACGTAATCAGGAATGAACACAATCTGGACCTAAAGGGCCTAGTAGCACATCCGTAATCAGGAATGAACACTATCTGGACCTAAGGGGCCATCTGGACCTAAGGGGCCTAGTAGCACATACATAATCAGGAATGAACACTATCTGGACCTAGCACATACGTAATCAGGAATGAACACTATCTGGACCTAAGGGGCCTAGTAGCACATATATTTTCAGGAATGAACACTATCTGGAACTTAGGGGCTTAGTAGCACATACGTAATCAGGAATGAACACTATCTGGACCTAAGGGGCATAGTAGCTCATACGTAATCAGGAATGAACACTGTCTGGACCTAAGGGGCCTAGTAGCACATACGTAATCAGGAATGAACACTATCTGGACCTAAGGGGTCTAGTAGCACATACGTAATCAGGAATGAACACTATCTGGACCTAAGGGGCCTAGTAGCACAAACGTAATCAGGAACGAACACTATCTGGACCTAAGGGGCCTATTTGCACACACGTATTCAGGAACGAGCACTATCTGGACCTAAGGGGCCTAGTAGCACATACGTTATCAGGAACGAACACTATCAGGACCTAAGAGGCCTAGTAGCACATACGTAATCGGGAATGAACACTATCTGGACCTAAGGGGCCTAGTAGCACATACGTAATCAGGAATGAACACTATCTGGACCTAAGAGGCGTAGTAGCACATACGTAATCAGGAATGAACACTGTCTTGACCTAAGGGGCCTAGTAGCACATACGTAATCAGGAATGAACACTATCTGGACCTAAGAGGCCTAGTAGCACATACGTAATCAGGAATGAACACTGTCTGGACCTAAGGGGCCTAGTAGCACATACGTAATCAGGAATGAACACTATCTGGACCTAAGGGGCCTAGTAGCACATACGTAATCAGGAATGAACACTATCTGGACCTAAGTGGCCTAGTAGCACATACGTAATCAGGAATGAACACTATCTGGACCTAAGGGGCCTAGTAGCACATACGTATTCAGGAATGAACACTATCTAGACCTAAGGGGCTAGTAGCACATACGTAATCAGGAATGAACACTATCTGGACCTAAGGGGCCTAGTAGCACATATATTTTCAGGAATGAACACTATAGAACCTAAAGGGCCTAGTAGCACATATGTAATCAGGAATGAACACTATCTGGACCTAAGGGGCCTAGTAGCACATACGTAATCAGGAATGAACGCTATCTGGACCTAAGGGGCCTAGTAGCACATACGTAATCAGGAATGTACGCTATCTGGACCTCAGGGGCCTAGTAGCACATACGTAATCAGGAATGAACACTACAATTTCTGGACCTAAGGGGCCTAGTAGCACATACGTAATCAGGAATGAACGCTATCTGGACCTAAGGGGCCTAGTAGCACATACGTAATCAGGAATGAACGCTATCTGGACCTAAGGGGCCTAGTAGCACATACGTAATCAGGAATGAACACTATCTGGACCTAAGGGGCCTAGTAGCACATACGTAATCAGGAATGAACACTATCTGGACCTAAGTGGCCTAGTAGCACATACGTAATCAGGAATGAACACTATCTGGACCTAAGGGGCCTAGTAGCACATACGTATTCAGGAATGAACACTATCTAGACCTAAGGGGCTAGTAGCACATACGTAATCAGGAATGAACACTATCTGGACCTAAGGGGCCTAGTAGCACATATATTTTCAGGAATGAACACTATTGAACCTAAAGGGCCTAGTAGCACATATGTAATCAGGAATGAATACTATCTGGACCTAAGGGGCCTAGTAGCACATACGTTATCAGGAATGAACGCTATCTGGACCTAAGGGGCCTAGTAGCACATACGTAATCAGGAATGAACGCTATCTGGACCTAAGGGGCCTAGTAGCACATACGTAATCAGGAATGAACACTACAATATCTGGACCTAAGGGGCCTAGTAGCACATACGTAATCAGGAATGAACGCTATCTGGACCTAAGGGGCCTAGTAGCACATACGTAATCAGGAATGAACGCTATCTGGACCTAAGGGGCCTAGTAGCACATACGTAATCAGGAATGAACACTACAATATCTGGACCTAAGGGGCCTAGTAGCACATACGTAATCAGGAATTAACACTGTCTGGACCTAAGGGGTCTAGTAGCACATATGTAATCAGGAATGAGCGCTATCTGAACCTAAGGGGCCTAGTAGCACATACGTAATCAGGAATGAATACTATCTGGACCTAAGGGGCCTTGTAGCACATACGTAATCAGGAATGAACGCTATCTGGACCTAAGGGGCCTAGTAGCACATACGTAATCAGGAATGAACACTATCTGGACCTAAGGTGCCTAGTAGCACATACGTAATCAGGAATGAACACTGTCTGGACCAAAGGGGCCTAGTAGCACATATGTAATCAGGAATGAACACTATCTGGACATAAGGGGCCTAGTAGCACATACGTAATCAGGAATGAACACTGTCTGGACCAAAGGGGCCTAGTAGCACATATGTAATCAGGAATGAACACTATCTGGACATAAGGGGCCTAGTAGCACATACGTAATCAGGAATGAACACTATCTGGACATAAGGGGCCTAGTAGCACATACGTAATCAGGAACGAACACTATCTGGACCTAAGGTGCCTAGTAGCACATACGTAATCAGAAATGAACACTCTCTGGACCTAAGGGGTCTAGTAGCACATACGTAATCAGGAATGAACACTATCTTTACCAAAGGGGCCTAGTAGCACATACGTAATCAGGAATGAACACTATCTGGACCTAAGGGGCCTAGTAGCACATACGTTATCAGGAATAAACACTATCTGGACCTAAGGGGCCTAGTAGAACATACGTAATCAGGAATGAACACTATCTGGACCTAAGGGGCCTAGTAGCACATACGTAATCAGGAATGAACACTGTCTGGACCTAAGGGGCCTAGTAGCACATACGTAATCAGGAATTAACACTGTCTGGACCTAAGGGGTCTAGTAGCACATACGTAATCAGGAATGAGCGCTATCTGAACCTAAGGGGCCTAGTAGCACATACGTAATCAGGAATGAACACTATCTGGACCTAAGGGGCCTAGTAGCACATATTACGTAATCAGGAATGAACGCTATCTGGACCTAAGGGGCCTAGTAGCACATACGTAATCAGGAATGAACACTGTCTGGACCTAAGGGGCCTAGTAGCACATACGTAATCAGGAATTAACACTGTCTGGACCTAAGGGGCCTAGTAGCACATACGTAATCAGGAATTAACACTGTCTGGACATAAGGGGCCTAGTAGCACATACGTAATCAGGAATGAACACTATCTGGACATAAGGGGCCTAGTAGCACATACGTAATCAGGAACGAACACTATCTGGACCTAAGGGGCCTAGTAGCACATACGTAATCAGAAATGAACACTCTCTGGACCTAAGGGGTCTAGTAGCACATACGTAATCAGGAATGAACACTATCTTTACCAAAGGGGCCTAGTAGCACATACGTAATCAGGAATGAACACTATCTGGACCTAAGGGGCCTAGTAGCACATACGTTATCAGGAATAAACACTATCTGGACCTAAGGGGCCTAGTAGAACATACGTAATCAGGAATGAACACTATCTGGACCTAAGGGGCCTAGTAGCACATACGTAATCAGGAATGAACACTGTCTGCACCTAAGGGGCCTAGTAGCACATACGTAATCAGGAATTAACACTGTCTGGACCTAAGGGGTCTAGTAGCACATACGTAATCAGGAATGAGCGCTATCTGAACCTAAGGGGCCTAGTAGCACATACGTAATCAGGAATGAACACTATCTGGACCTAAGGGGCCTAGTAGCACATACTTAATCAGGAATGAACGCTATCTGGACCTAAGGGGCCTAGTAGCACATACGTAATCAGGAATGAACACTGTCTGGACCTAAGGGGCCTAGTAGCACATACGTAATCAGGAATTAACACTGTCTGGACCTAAGGGGCCTAGTAGCACATACGTAATCAGGAATTAACAC
Source organism: Cyrtodaria siliqua (assembly GCA_037043455.1). Lineage (NCBI taxonomy): Eukaryota > Metazoa > Mollusca > Bivalvia > Adapedonta > Hiatellidae > Cyrtodaria > Cyrtodaria siliqua. Next base: position 16,664 of record JAWPHD010002068.1, on the reverse strand, counting down.
TGTCTGGACCTAAGGGGCCTAGTAGCACATACGTAATCAGGAATGAACACTGTCTGGACCTAAGGGGGCCTAGTAGCACATACGTAATCAGGAATGAACGCTATCTGGACCTAAGGGGCCTAGTAGCACATACGTAATCAGGAATGAACACTGTCTGGACCTAAGTGCCTAATAGCACATACGTAATCAGGAATGAACACTGTCTGGACCTAAGGGGCCTAGTAGCACATACGTAATCAGGAATTAACACTGTCTGGACCTAAGGGGCCTAGTAGCACATACGTAATCAGGAATTAACACTGTCTGGACCTAAGGGGTCTAGTAGCACATACGTAATCAGGAATGAGCGCTATCTGAACCTAAGGGGCCTAGTAGCACATACGTAATCAGGAATGAACACTATCTGGACCTAAGGGGCCTAGTAGCACATACGTAATCAGGAATGAACGCTATCTGGACCTAAGAGGCCTAGTAGCACATACGTAATCAGGAATGAACACTGTCTGGACCTAAGGGGCCTAGTAGCACATACGTAATCAGGAATTAACACTGTCTGGACCTAAGGGGTCTAGTAGCACATACGTAATCAGGAATGAGCGCTATCTGAACCTAAGGGGCCTAGTAGCACATACGTAATCAGGAATGAACACTATCTGGACCTAAGGGGCCTAGTAGCACATACGTAATCAGGAATGAACACTATCCGGAGCTAAAGGGCCTAGTAGCACATACGTAATCAGGAATGAGCACTATCTGGACCTAAGGGGCCTAGTAGCACATACGTAATCAGGAATGAAAACTATCTGGACCTAAGGGGCCTAGTAGCACATACGTTATCAGGAATGAACTCTATCTGGACCTAAGGTGCCTAGTAGCACATACGTTATCAGGATTGAGCACTATTTGGACCTAAGGGGTCTAGTAGCACATACGTAATCAGGAATGAACACTATCTGGACCTAAGGGGCCTAGTAGCACATACGTAAACAGGAATGAGCACTATCTGGACCTAAGGGGCCTAGTAGCACCAACGTAATCAGTAATGAACACTATCTGGACCTAAGGGGCCTAGTAGCACATACGTAATCAGGAATGAACACTATCTGGACATAAGGGGCCTAGTAGCACATACGTAATCAGGAATGAGCACTATCTGAACCTAAGGGGCCTAGTAGCACATAGGTAATCAGGAATGAACACTGTCTGGACCTAAGGGGCCTAGTATCATATACGTAATCAGGAATGAACACTATCTGGACCTAAGGGGCCCAGTAGCACATACGTTATCAGGAATGAACACTATCTGGACCTAAGGGGCCTAGTAGCACATACGTAATCAGGAATGAAAACTATCTGGACCTAAGGGGCCTAGTAGCACATACGTAATCAGGAATGAGCACTATCTGGATCTAAGGGGCCTAATAGCACATATGTAATCAGGAATGAGCACTATCTGGACCTAAGGGGCCTAGTAGCACATACGTAATCAGGAATAAACACCATCTGGACCTAAGGGGCCTAGTAGCACCTACGTAATCAGGAATGAACACTATCTGGACATAAGGGGCCTAGTAGCACATACGTAATCAGGAATGAACACTATCTGGACCTAAGGGGCCTAGTAGCACATAGATAATCAGGAATGAACACTATCTGGACCTAAGGAGCCTAGTAGCACATACGTAATCAGGAATGAACACTATCCGGAGCTAAAGGGCCTAGTAGCACATACGTAATCGGGAATGAACACTATCTGGACCTAAGGGACCTAGTAGCACATACGTAATCAGGAATGAACACTATCTGGACATAAGGGGCCTAGTAGCAAATACGTAATCAGGAATGAACACTATCTGGACCTAAGGGCCCTAGTAGCAAAAACGTAATCAGGAATGAACACTGTCTGGACATAAGGAACCTAGTAGCACATACGTAATCAGGAACGAACACTATCTGGACCGAAGGGGCCTAGTAGCACATACGTAATCAGGAATGAACACTCTCTGGACCTAAGGGGCCTAGTAGCACAAACGTAATCAGGAATGAACACTGTCTTTACCAAAGGGGCCTAGTAGCACATACGTAATCAGGAATGAACTCTATCTGGACCTAAGGGGCCTAGTAGCACATACGTTATCAGGAATAAACACTATCTGGACCTAAGGGGCCTAGTAGAACATACGTAATCAGGAATGAACACTATCTGGACCTAAGGGGCCTAGTAGCACATACGTAATCAGGAATGAACTCTATCTGGACCTAAGGGGCCTAGTAGCACATACGTTATCAGGAATGAACTCTATCTGGACCTAAGGTGCCTAGTAGAACATACGTTATCAGGATTGAGCACTATTTGGACCTAAGGGGCCTAGTAGCACATACGTAATCAGGAATGAACACTATCTGGACCTAAGGGGCCTAGTAGCACATACGTAAACAGGAATGAGCACTATCTGGACCTAAGGGGCCTAGTAGCACCAACGTAATCAGTAATGAACACTATCTGGACCTAAGGGGCCTAGTAGCACATACGTAATCAGGAATGAACACTATCTGGACATAAGGGGCCTAGTAGCACATACGTAATCAGGAATGAGCACTATCTGAACCTAAGGGGCCTAGTAGCACATACGTAATCAGGAATGAACACTGTCTGGACCTAAGGGGCCTAGTATCATATACGTAATCAGGAATGAACACTATCTGGACCTAAGGGGCCCAGTAGCACATACGTAATCAGGAATGAACACTATCTGGACCTAAGGGGCCTAGTAGCACATACGTAATCAGGAATGAAAACTATCTGGACCTAAGGGGCCTAGTAGCACATACGTAATCAGGAATGAGCACTATCTGGATCTAAGGGGCCTAATAGCACATATGTAATCAGGAATGAACACTATCTGGACCTTAGGGGCCTAGTAGCACATATGTAATCAGGAATGAGCACTATCTGGACCTAAGGTGCCTAGTAGCAAATATGAAATATGTAATCAGGAATGAGCACTATCTGAACCTAAGGGGCCTAGTAGCACATACGTAATGAGGAATGAACACTATCTGGACCTAAGGGGCCTAGTAGCACATAGGTATTCAGGAATGAACACTATCTAGACCTAAGGGGCTAGTAGCACATACGTAATCAGGAATGAACACTATCTGGACCTAAGGGGCCTAGTAGCACATATATTTTCAGGAAGGAACACTATTGAACCTAAAGGGCCTAGTAGCACATATGTAATCAGGAATGAACACTATCTGGACCTAAGGGGCCTAGTAGAACATACGTAATAAGGAATGAACACTATCTGGACCTAAGGGGCCTAGTAGCATATACGTAATCAAGAATGAACATTATCTGGACCTAAAGAGCCTAGTAGCACATACGTAATCAGGAATGAACACTATCTGGACCTAAGGGGCCTAGTAGCACATATGTAATCAGGAATGAGCACTATCTGAACCTAAGGGGCCTAGTAGCACATACGTAATCGGGAATGAACTCTATCTGGACCTAAGGGGCCTAGTAGCACATATATTTTCAGGAATGAACACTATTGAACCTAAAGGGCCTAGTAGCACATACGTAATCAGGAATGAACACTATCTGGACCTAAGGGGCCTAGTAGCACATACGTAATCAGGAATGAACACTCTCTGGACCTAAGGGGCCTAGTATCACATAGGTAATCAGGAATGAACACTATCTGGACCTAAAGGGCCTAGTAACACACACGTAATCAGGAATGAACACTATCTGGACCTAAGGGGCCTAGTAGCACATACGTTATCAGGAATTAGCACTATCTGGACCTAAGGGGCCTAGTAGCACATATGTAATCAGGAATGAGCACTATCTGAACCTAAGGGGCCTAGTAGCACATACGTAATCAGGAATGAACACTATCTGGTCCTAAGGGGCTTGGTAGCACATCATAATCAGGAATGAACACTATCTGGACATAAGTGGCCTAGTAGCACATACGTAATCAGGAATGAACACTATCTCTACCTAAGGGGCCTAGTAGAACATACGTAATCAGGAATGAACACTATCTCTACCTAAGGGGCCTAGTAGAACATACGTAATCAGGAATGAACACTATCTGGACCTAAGGGGCTTAGTAGCACATACGTAATCAGGAATGAACATTATCTGGACCTAAGGGGCCTAGTAGCACATATGTAATCAGGAATGAACACTATCTGGACCTAAGGGGCCTAGTAGCACATACGTAATCAGGAATGAACACTATCTGGACCTAAGGGGCCTAGTAGCACATATGTAATCAGGAATGAACACTATCTGGACCTAAGGGGCCTAGTAGCACATACGTAATCAGGAATGAACACTATCTGGACCTAAGGGGCCTAGTAGCACATATGTAATCAGGAATGAGCATTTTCTGAACCTAAGGGGCCTAGTAGCACATACGTAATCGGGAATGAACACTATCTGGGCCTAAGGGGCTTGGTAGCACATACGTAATCAGGAATGAACACTATCTGGACCTAAGTGGCCTAATAGCACATACGTAATCAGGAATGAACATTATCTGGACCTAAAGGGCCTAGTAGCACATACGTAATCAGGAATAAACACTATCTGGACCTAAAGGGCCTAGTAGCACATACGTAATCAGGAATGAACACTGTCTTGACCTAAGGGGCCTAGTAGCACATACGTTATCAGAAATTAACACTATCTGGACCTAAAGGGCCTAGTAGCACATACGTAATCAGGAATGAACACTATCTGGACCTAAGGAGCCTAGTAGCACATACGTAATCAGGAATAAACACTATCTGGACCTAAGGGGCCTAGTATCACATACGTAATCAGGAATGAACACTATCTGGACCTAAAGGGCCTAGTAACACACACGTAATCAGGAATGAACACTATCTGGACATAAGGGGCCTAGTAGCACATACGTAATCAGGAATGAACACTGTCTAGACCTAAGGGGCCTAGTAGTACATACGTAATCAGGAATGAACACTATCTGGACCTAGAGGGCCTAGTAGCACATATGTAATCAGGAATGAGCATTTTCTGAACCTAAAGGGCCTAGTAGCACATACGTAATCGGGAATGAACACTATCTGGGCCTAAGGGGCTTGGTAGCACATACGTAATCAGGAATGAACACTATCTGGACCTAAGGGGCCTAGTAGCACATACGTAATCAGGAATGAACATTATCTGGACCTAAAGGGCCTAGTAGCACATACGTAATCAGGAATAAACACTATCTGGACCTAAAGGGCCTAGTAGCACATACGTAATCAGGAATGAACACTGTCTTGACCTAAGGGGCCTAGTAGCACATACGTAATCAGGAATTAACACTATCTGGACCTAAAGGGCCTAGAAGCACATACGTAATCAGGAATAAACACTCTCTGGACCTAAGGGGCCTAGTAGCACATACGTAATCAGGAATGAACACTATCTGGACCTAAGGAGCCTAGTAGCACATACGTAATCAGGAATGAACACTATCTGGAGCTCAAGGGCCTAGTAGTACATACGTAATCGGGAATGAACACTATCTGGACCTAAGGGGCCTAGTAGCACATACGTAATCAGGAATGAACACTATCTGGAGCTAAAGGGCCTAGTAGTACATACGTATTCAGGAATGAACACTATCTGGAGCTAAAGGGCCTAGTAGTACATACGTAATCAGGAATGAACACTATCTGGACCTAAGGGGCCTAGTAGCACATACGTAAACAGGAATGAACACTATCTGGACCTAAGGGGCCTTGTAGAACATACGTAATCAGGAATGAACACTATCTGGACCTAAGGGGCCTAGTAGCACATACGTAATCAGGAATGAACACTATCTGGACCTAAGGGGCCTAGTAGCACATACGTTATCAGGAATGAACACTATCTGGACCTAAGGGGCCTTGTAGAACATACGTAATCAGGAATGAACACTATCTGGACCTAAGGAGCCTAGTAGCACATACGTAATCAGGAATGAACACTATCTGGACCTAAGGGGCCTAGTAGCACATACGTTATCAGGATTGAGCACTATTTGGACCGAAGGGGCCTAGTAGCACATACGTAATCAGAAATGAACACTATCTGGACCTAAGGGGCCTAGTAGCACATACGTAATCAGGAATGAGCACTATCTGGACCTAAGGGGCCTAGTAGCACATATGTAATCAGGAATGAACACTTTCTGGACCTAAGGGGCCTAGTAGCACATACGTAATCAGGAATGAACACTATCTGGACCTAAGGGGCCTAGTATCATATACGTAATCAGGAATGAACACTATCTGGACCTAAGGGGCCTAGTATCATATACGTAATCAGGAATGAACACTATCTGGACCTAAGGGGCCTAGTATCATATACGTAATCAGGAATGAATACTTTCTGAACCTAAGGGGCCTAGTAGCACATACGTAATCAGGAATGAACACTATCTGGACCTAAGGGGCCTAGTATCATATACGTAATCAGGAATGAACACTTTCTGGACCTAAGGGGCCTAGTAGCACATACGTAATCAGGAATGAACACTATCTGGACCTAAGGGGCCTAGTATCATATACGTAATCAGGAATGAACACTATCTGGACCTAAGGGGTCTAGTAGCACATACGTAATCAGGAATGAGCACTATCTGGACCTAAGGGGCCTAGTAGCACATACGTAATCAGGAATGAGCACTATCTGGACCTAAGGGGCCTAGTAGCACATATGTAATCAGGAATGAACACTTTCTGGACCTAAGGGGCCTAGTAGCACATACGTAATCAGGAATGAACACTATCTGGACCTAAGGGGCCTAGTATCATATACGTAATCAGGAATGAACACTATCTTGACCTAAGGGGCCTAGTAGCACATACGTAATCAGGAATGAGCACTATCTGGACCTAAGGGGCCTAGTAGCACATATGTAATCAGGAATGAACACTATCTGGACCTAAGGGGCCTAGTAGCACATACGTAATCAGGAATGAGCACTATCTGGACCTAAGGGGCCTAGTAGCACATATGTAATCAGGAATGAACACTATCTGGACCTAAGGGGCCTAGTAGCACATACGTAATCAGGAATGAGCACTATCTGGACCTAAGGGGCCTAGTAGCACATACGTAATCAGGAATGAGCACTATCTGGACCTAAGGGGCCTAGTAGCACATACGTAATCAGGAATGAACACTATCTGGAGCTAAGGGGCCTAGTAGCACATACGTAATCAGGAATGAGCACTATCTGGACCTAAGGGGCCTAGTAGCACATACGTAATCAGGAATGAACACTTTCTGGACCTAAGGGGCCTAGTAGCACATATGTAATCAGGAATGAACACTTTCTGGACCTAAGGGGCCTAGTAGCACATACATAATCAGGAATGAACACTATCTGGACCTAAGGGGCCTAGTATCATATACGTAATCAGGAATGAACACTATCTGGACCTAAGGGGCCTAGTAGCACATACGTAATCAGGAATGAGCACTATCTGGACCTAAGTGGCCTAGTAGCACATATGTAATCAGGAATGAACACTATCTGGACCTAAGGGGCCTAGTAGCACATACGTAATCAGGAATGAGCACTATCTGGACCTAAGGGGCCTAGTAGCACATATGTAATCAGGAATGAGCACTATCTGGACCTAAGGTGCCTAGTAGCAAATATGAAATATGTAATCAGGAATGAGCACTATCTGAACCTAAGGGGCCTAGTAGCACATACGTAATCAGGAATGAACACTGTCTGGACCTAAGGGGCCTAGAAGCACATACGTATTCAGGAATGAACACTATCTAGACCTAAGGGGCCTAGTAGCACATACGTAATCAGGAATGAACACTATCTGGACCTAAGGGGCTTAGTAGTACATATATTTTCAGGAATGAACACTATTGAACCTAAAGGGCCTAGTAGCACATACGTAATCAGGAATGAACACTATCTGGACCTAAGGGGCCTAGTAGCACATACGTAATCAGGAATGAACACTATCTGGACCTAAGGGACCTAGTAGCACATACTTAATCAAGAATGAACACTATCTGGACCTAAAGGGCCTAGTAGCACATACGTAATCAGGAATGAACAGTATCTGGACCTAAGTGGCCTAGTAGCACATATATAATCAGGAATGAGCACTATCTGGACCTAAGGGGCCTAGTAGCACATATGTAATCAGGAATGAGCACTATCTGAACCTAAGGGGCCTAGAAGCACATACGTAATCGGGAATGAACACTATCTGGACCTAAGGGGCCTAGTAGCACATATATTTTTAGGAATGAACACTATTGAACCTAAAGGGCCTAGTAGCACATACGTAATCAGGAATGAACACTATCTGGACCTAAGAGGCCTAGTAGCACATGCGTAATCAGGAATGAGCACTATCTGGACCTAAGGGGCCTAGTAGCACATATGTAATCAGGAATGAACACTATCTGGACCTAAGGGGCCTAGTAGCACATACGTAATCAGGAATGAGCACTATCTGGACCTAAGGGGCCTAGTAGCACATACGTAATCAGAAATGAACACTATCTGGACCTAAGGGGCCTAGTAGCACATACGTAATCAGGAATGAGCACTATCTGGACCTAAGGGGCCTAGTAGCACATACGTAATCAGGAATGAGCACTATCTGGACCTAAGGGGCCTAGTAGCACATACGTAATCAGGAATGAACACTATCTGGAGCTAAGGGGCCTAGTAGCACATACGTAATCAGGAATGAGCACTATCTGGACCTAAGGGGCCTAGTAGCACATACGTAATCAGGAATGAACACTTTCTGGACCTAAGGGGCCTAGTAGCACATATGTAATCAGGAATGAACACTTTCTGGACCTAAGGGGCCTAGTAGCACATACGTAATCAGGAATGAACACTATCTGGACCTAAGGGGCCTAGTATCATATACGTAATCAGGAATGAACACTATCTGGACCTAAGGGGCCTAGTAGCACATACGTAATCAGGAATGAGCACTATCTGGACCTAAGGGGCCTAGTAGCACATATGTAATCAGGAATGAACACTATCTGGACCTAAGGGGCCTAGTAGCACATACGTAATCAGGAATGAGCACTATCTGGACCTAAGGGGCCTAGTAGCACATATGTAATCAGGAATGAGCACTATCTGGACCTAAGGTGCCTAGTAGCAAATATGAAATATGTAATCAGGAATGAGCACTATCTGAACCTAAGGGGCCTAGTAGCACATACGTAATCAGGAATGAACACTGTCTGGACCTAAGGGGCCTAGAAGCACATACGTATTCAGGAATGAACACTATCTAGACCTAAGGGGCCTAGTAGCACATACGTAATCAGGAATGAACACTATCTGGACCTAAGGGGCTTAGTAGCACATATATTTTCAGGAATGAACACTATTGAACCTAAAGGGCCTATTAGCACATACGTAATCAGGAATGAACACTATCTGGACCTAAGGGGCCTAGTAGCACATACGTAATCAGGAATGAACACTATCTGGACCTAAGGGACCTAGTAGCACATACTTAATCAAGAATGAACACTATCTGGACCTAAAGGGCCTAGTAGCACATACGTAATCAGGAATGAACAGTATCTGGACCTAAGTGGCCTAGTAGCACATATATAATCAGGAATGAGCACTATCTGGACCTAAGGGGCCTAGTAGCACATATGTAATCAGGAATGAGCACTATCTGAACCTAAGGGGCCTAGAAGCACATACGTAATCGGGAATGAACACTATCTGGACCTAAGGGGCCTAGTAGCACATATATTTTTAGGAATGAACACTATTGAACCTAAAGGGCCTAGTAGCACATACGTAATCAGGAATGAACACTATCTGGACCTAAGAGGCCTAGTAGCACATGCGTAATCAGAAATGAACACTTTCTGGACCTGAGGGGCCTAGTAGCACATACGTAATCAGGAATTAGCACTATCTGGACCTAAGGGGCCTAGTAGCACATATGTAATCAGGAATGAGCACTATCTGAACCTAAGGGGCCTAGTAGCACATACGTAATCAGGAATGAACACTATCTGGACCTAAGGGGCTTGGTAGCACATCGTAATCAGGAATGAACAGTATCTGGACATACGTGGCCTAGTAGCACATACGTAATCAGGAATGAACACTATCTGTACCTAAGGGGCCTAGTAGAACATACGTAATCAGGAATGAACACTATCTGGACCTAAGGGCCTAGTAGCACATACGTAATCAGGAATGAACACTATCTAGACCTAAGGGGCCTAGTAGCACATACGTTATCAGGAATGAACACTATCTGGACCTAAGGGGCCTTGTAGAACATACGTAATCAGGAATGAACACTATCTGGACCTAAGGGGCCTAGTAGCACATACGTAATCAGGAATGAACACTATCTGGACCTAAGGGGCCTAGTAGCACATACGTTATCAGGATTGAGCACTATTTGGACCGAAGGGGCCTAGTAGCACATACGTAATCAGGAATGAACACTATCTGGACCTAAGGGGCCTAGTAGCACATACGTAATCAGGAATGAGCACTATCTGGACCTAAGGGGCCTAGTAGCACATATGTAATCAGGAATGAACACTTTCTGGACCTAAGGGGCCTAGTAGCACATACGTAATCAGGAATGAACACTATCTGGACCTAAGGGGCCTAGTATCATATACGTAATCAGGAATGAACACTATCTGGACCTAAGGGGCCTAGTATCATATACGTAATCAGGAATGAACACTATCTGGACCTAAGGGGCCTAGTATCATATACGTAATCAGGAATGAACACTTTCTGAACCTAAGGGGCCTAGTAGCACATACGTAATCAGGAATTAACACTATCTGGACCTAAGGGGCCTAGTATCATATACGTAATCAGGAATGAACACTTTCTGGACCTAAGGGGCCTAGTAGCACATACGTAATCAGGAATGAACACTATCTGGACCTAAGGGGCCTAGTATCATATACGTAATCAGGAATGAACACTATCTGGACCTAAGGGGTCTAGTAGCACATACGTAATCAGGAATGAGCACTATCTGGACCTAAGGGGCCTAGTAGCACATACGTAATCAGGAATGAGCACTATCTGGACCTAAGGGGCCTAGTAGCACATATGTAATCAGGAATGAACACTTTCTGGACCTAAGGGGCCTAGTAGCACATACGTAATCAGGAATGAGCACTATCTGGACCTAAGGGGCCTAGTATCATATACGTAATCAGGAATGAACACTATCTGGACCTAAGGGGCCTAGTAGCACATACGTAATCAGGAATGAGCACTATCTGGACCTAAGGGGCCTAGTAGCACATATGTAATCAGGAATGAACACTATCTGGACCTAATGGGCCTAGTAGCACATACGTAATCAGGAATGAGCACTATCTGGACCTAAGGGGCCTAGTAGCACATACGTAATCAGGAATGAGCACTATCTGGACCTAAGGGGCCTAGTAGCACATACGTAATCAGGAATGAACACTATCTGGACCTAAGGGGCCTAGTAGCACATACGTAATCAGGAATGAGCACTATCTGGACCTAAGGGGCCTAGTAGCACATACGTAATCAGGAATGAACACTTTCTGGACCTAAGGGGCCTAGTAGCACATATGTAATCAGGAATGAACACTTTCTGGACCTAAGGGGCCTAGTAGCACATACGTAATCAGGAATGAACACTATCTGGACCTAAGGGGCCTAGTATCATATACGTAATCAGGAATGAACACTATCTGGACCTAAGGGGCCTAGTAGCACATACGTAATCAGGAATGAGCACTATCTGGACCTAAGGGGCCTAGTAGCACATATGTAATCAGGAATGAACACTATCTGGACCTAAGGGGCCTAGTAGCACATACGTAATCAGGAATGAGCACTATCTGGACCTAAGGGGCCTAGTAGCACATATGTAATCAGGAATGAACACTATCTGGACCTAAGGGGCCTAGTAGCACATATGTAATCAGGAATGAGCACTATCTGGACCTAAGGTGCCTAGTAGCAAATATGAAATATGTAATCAGGAATGAGCACTATCTGAACCTAAGGGGCCTAGTAGCACATACGTAATCAGGAATGAACACTGTCTGGACCTAAGGGGCCTAGAAGCACATACGTATTCAGGAATGAACACTATCTAGACCTAAGGGGCCTAGTAGCACATACGTAATCAGGAATGAACACTATCTGGACCTAAGGGGCTTAGTAGCACATATATTTTCAGGAATGAACACTATTGAACCTAAAGGGCCTAGTAGCACATACGTAATCAGGAATGAACACTATCTGGACCTAAGGGGCCTAGTAGCACATACGTAATCAGGAATGAACACTATCTGGACCTAAGGGGCCTAGTAGCACATACTTAATCAAGAATGAACACTATCTGGACCTAAAGGGCCTAGTAGCACATACGTAATCAGGAATGAACAGTATCTGGACCTAAGTGGCCTAGTAGCACATATATAATCAGGAATGAGCACTATCTGGACCTAAGGGGCCTAGTAGCACATATGTAATCAGGAATGAGCACTATCTGAACCTAAGGAGCCTAGTAGCACATACGTAATAGGGAATGAACACTATCTGGACCTAAGGGGCCTAGTAGCACATATATTTTTAGGAATGAACACTATTGAACCTAAAGGGCCTAGTAGCACATACGTAATCAGGAATGAACACTATTGGACCTAAGAGGCCTAGTAGCACATGCGTAATCAGGAATGAACACTAGCTGGACCTAAAGGGCCTAGTAACACATACGTAATCAGGAATGAACACTATCTGGACCTGAGGGGCCTAGTAGCACATACGTAATCAGGAATTAGCACTATCTGGACCTAAGGGGCCTAGTAGCACATATGTAATCAGGAATATGAGCACTATCTGAACCTAAGGGGCCTAGTAGCACATACGTAATCAGGAATGAACACTATCTGGACCTAAGGGGCTTGGTAGCACATCGTAATCAGGAATGAACAGTATCTGGACATAAGTGGCCTAGTAGCACATACGTAATCAGGAATGAACACTATCTGTACCTAAGGGGCCTAGTAGAACATACGTAATCAGGAATGAACACTATCTGGACCTAAGGGGCCTAGTAGCACATACGTAATCAGGAATGAACACTATCTAGACCTAAGGGCCTAGTAGCACATACGTTATCAGGAATGAACACTATCTGGACCTAAGGGGCCTTGTAGAACATACGTAATCAGGAATGAACACTATCTGACCTAAGGGGCCTAGTAGCACATACGTAGTCAGGAAATGAACACTATCTGGACCTAAGGGGCGCTAGTAGCACATACGTTATCAGATTGAGCACTATTTGGACCGAAGGGGCCTAGTAGCACATACGTAATCAGGAATGAACACTATCTGGACCTAAGGGGCCTAGTAGCACTTATGTAATCAGGAATGAGCACTATCTGAACCTAGGGGCCTAGTAAGCACATACGTAATCAGGAATGAACACTATCTGGACCTAAGGGGCTTGGTAGCACATCGTAATCAGGATATGAACAGTATCTGGACATAAGTGGCCTAGTTAGCACATACGTAATCAGGAATGAACACTATCTGTACCTAAGGGGCCTAGTAGAACATACGTAATCAGGAATGAACACTATCTGGACCTAAGGGCCTAGTAGCACATACGTAATCAGGAATGAACACTATCTAGACCTAAGGGGCCTAGTAGAACATACGTAATCAGAATGAACACTATCTGGACCTAAGGGCCTAGTAGCACATACGTAATCAGGAATGAACACTATCTAGAACCTAAGGGGCCTAGTAGAACATACGTAATCAGGAATGAACACTATCTGGACCTGAAGGGCCTTAGTAGCACATACGTAATCAGGAATGAGCCACTATCTGTAACCTAAGGGGCCTAGTAGCACATACGTATTCGGAATAACACTTCTGGACCTAAGGGGCTTGGTAGCACATCGACAATGGAATGAACGATCGGACTAAGTGGCCTAGTAGCACATACGTAATCAGGAATGAACACTATCTGTACCTAAGGGGCCTAGTAGAACAGTAACGTAATCAGGAATGAACACTATCTGACCTAAGGCCTAGCGCACATGCGTAAGCAGAATGAACGACTATCTGGACCAAGGGCCTAGTAGCACATATGTAATCAGATGACTCTTCTGAACCTAAGGGGCCTTGTAGCACATACGTAATCGGGAATGAACACTATCTGGACCTAAGGTGGCCTAGTAGCACATACGTAATCAGGAATGAACACTATCTGGACCCTAAAGGGCTAGTAGCACATACGTAATCAGGAATAACACTATCTGGACCTAAAGGGACTAGTAGCACATACGTAATCAGGAATAACACTATCTGGACCTAAAGGGCCTAAGTAGCACATACGTATCAGGAATGAACACTATCTGGACCTAAAGGGCCTAGCTAGCACATACGTCATCAGGAATGAACACTCTCTGGACCTAAGGGGACCTAGTAAGGCGCATAAGTAATCTAGGAATGGAACATCTATCTGGACCTAAGGGGCATAGTAGAACATACGTAATCAGAATGAACACTATCTCGGACCTAAGGGGCATAGTAGAAACATACTGTAATCAGGATGAACACTATCTGGACTAAGGGGCATAGTTAGAACATACGTAATCAGGATGAACACTATCTGGACCTAGCAAGGTGCATAGTAAACATACTAAGTCGGAAGAATGGAACACTAGCTGACCTAAGGGCAAGTAGGAACACTGTTTAAGGAATGAACTGGAACTTGATCTTAGGACTAAGAGAATAACTGTATAGAATGAAAACTACACTCGACCTAAGGGGCTAGCCACACGTACGATTTATGAATGAACACTACTCGGACCTAAGGGGCCTAGTCACACATACGATTCAGGAAATGAAACCACTACTCGGACCTAGAGGGGTCCTAGTCACACATACGATTTAGGAATGAACACTTATTGGACCTATGGGGCCAAGTAGCACATATGTTTAGGAATTAGCACTACTGTGGACCTAAGGGCTTGTATATTGCCTTTAAATGAATTACGCAATACTTTTTATTATATACAAGTATTAAAATAGTGTCTATCTAATATACATACATATCAAGGACATAGTAAATGTATTTTCTTGAGACTTTGATCAGTATGTGGTGTTCATGTATGTTTTACCTTTATAATTTAGCAATACCTATTTTGTTCCTGTGAATGACCATATTAAATGATCACCCATTCAAATAGAGTTTCAAAAGAATATCGATCAATGCTATACATTTCGTATTATACTTGAAATAACTATGCACGGCTTATTATATTAAACATGCTAGTGATGTTTAGTTCTCATAACAGTACATGCTCATTGTATATCTTCTTTGTATGTTTGCTTTATCCGTTAAAATATGTGTACAGGGGCGTATACAGAATGGAGCGACACAGGATTCACCTGACATAGGTTGCCTTTCAACTGGAGTGAAACTGATGGACTAATATTTCGTAAATTTGTTATACCATGGACAACTGAAAATGGGTTTGTATTAACACGGAATGGCTATTGCTAGATCTGCAGTCTGATTCTTCTGGATACCTGCAAACGATAATACTACAGACAAAAGTGTTCATTTTAACTCCAGTAACTGGGTTGTCTGTCTCCGAGTTAGACCATTTGCTTCTGCGCGCATGTATAATATATGACTAAAGGCTAATCGTTAGCTTGTTAGGGCAGTTTGACTTCCTTTTCAATATTATGTATAAAGTTATAAAAAATACAGTCCTCATATATTATGATATGTTTCATCCTGCGTTTATCTAGCAGAGAAATCTACGATCTGCTACAAATTAAATTATATAACTCGAAGACCAAACAAAGAATTGTTTAAAGGGAATATGTTCATACTCTGACCAATTATGGAAAAGCATTCCTTAATAAATTACAGAATGTACTTCTTTAAATAACTTTACATCGATTCTTACGGATGGCTCGTGGTGTACAGTTACTGGTTCTACCCAGGAAAAGTGGGTGGTCTGCCTCCACTCAGAAAAATCGAACCGTCATAGATCATAACATTACATGTGCTGAAAATGACGTTACAACATCATACAAACAAAACAAACAAACAAACATCTAACTGTGTTCAATGACTTAAAACACAATCATAATGTTATAATTGTTTAACGTATTATTATGTATTGCAGATTAAGATAATAATGACATCTCTGTGTACTTGTGTGCCACTTTATTGTGCAAACCACCACTCAAACCATGTATATAATTATGTATATATATGTATATAATTATATATAATAAGAATGAATGTGTTCCATGGATGTGAATGTGTGTGTGCGTGTGTGTATAAAATTTAGTGTGTGTGCACAAATAGTTCAAAAGGAAATATCACTGTATTTGTTTTGTTATATATGTTTTGCATTGTATATGTATGAATTTTAACAGAGGGACAAATGGAGGTGAGTGTTGGCTAATTTGGCTCACCCTCTATAAATAAAGACATGCATCATTCATTCATTCATTCATTCATCATTCATTCATCATTCATTCATTCATTCATTCATTTCATTCATTCATTCATTCATTCATTTCATTCATTCATTCATTCATTCA